>JARQSV010000050.1:128773-141071 GCA_030142285.1 Calameuta idolon | reverse complement strand
TTTTAATGATTTCGAAAGGTGGGATGTATTCAAAGGCCTCCGGTCAATTTAATGACGTCAACTTGATTAACCCTTTCGTTACCGTTAACGAATTTACTTATTCTGTATTAATAAAAAAAAAAAACATTCTTGTTTCGTAATATATATATATATAATATTTATTATCTATTTCACTTTAATTCATTTCTCATGTTACGCTGCACCCGCAACATCCCTTTGAAAATGTCGTAGCGCGTTTAACGTTCTAATGCAACATGTAATGCCATAATCTAATGTCTACCTTAGAACTTGCATAATGTATGCATATACGAATACTGCGATTTCCCATACAAGCCGAACTCCAACGCACTTATAGTTCATAGTTCACGAAGTAAACCTTACGAACCCGACATTACGTGTCCCGCATCTCGAAGATCATCAAACTGGGTAAATTTCATATGTTTAATACATAAGTATCGTAATCGATCGAGCGCGATGGTAATACCGTTAAGTAATTATCAATTAAAAAAATAATTATTACAATCAACGAGGACACGAATGTATTATTCCATTAAGAATTTAGATTGAAAAACTCATTTATGGGCAATAAATCAATAGTTTTATGGAACCGTGTTAATTAATGGATGCTGCGCGAAAGAGATAAAACTTATGAGTGTGACTTTTATTGGTATTTTTCCTTGTGTGTGATTTTCTGGAATCTAGCACTACACATACGTATATCCTAACTCTCATGATGGCTTACAGGGTATCCGTAAAAAAACGATCGAGAAAATTGTGTCGTGCATTATCCGATCCATTTCTCAGATTGACTTTCGACTATTTCATCGGTTCTTTTATCCTTTAGATTTTTTTACCGAAAATGCGAGAGAGAGACGATGAGAGATGGTGCTTTAGCGAATGGCTTTAAATTTTTCATCTCAATTTCGGCAGTCAGTCACATTGAGTGAATCGTCATTTTTCCTATTATCGTCAGACATGTTGATCTTGAGAGGAGCGATGATCTATACTGATAATAGATTTATCGAGATATACGGATTTTCAAGATTCACTTTTGTATCCGATTGATTGTCATTTTCAGAATATCAAATTTCAATTAATTATTTTTCAACAATATTTTATCGATAATTTTACATTATTTTTACATTATAAAAAATTTGTGTATTTTTCAAATTCATCGTAAGCTTATTAAACAAGATTTTTCTGGCTTCCAATTAATTGACGGAACGGGACAAGTGAGAAGTTTAAAAATATTTATCATCGTTATGTATTCGATAATCTTTTCATGTGTTAATAATATTTTCTCTTTTTTTTTTTTTTTTTTTTTTTTTGAATAAGCTATACTCAAATTTGATGGCGCGCCATAAATGCCACCCGAGAAACGTTAAACACGGTAGTTGTTGCTTTTAGCTATGAACGGTACCTTTACTGTCCGATAAGAATCTCCGTTCTAGCATTATTTTTTAAATCCGAAACTACGGGAAGGTTACGAAATTTCGATTTTTTACTCAAATCGTACAAAATCATTCCACATGGTATCCGAATGAACTTTACGTATTGTGATTACACGTATCAATTTTTCATCAGAATTTTTCCAATTTTCCGTGCGCATCTGATGATTCATTTTTATTCAATAGAACCTCGATACAGTCCCTTGCAAAAAAGACTAAAAATTCATAGACACGAACAATACTCAAAATCAATAAACAACTGACTGTTTGATCAACAGCTTTTCAACGAATAAAAAAAAAATTTTACAAATTCTCATAAATACCAATGACAACGTACCATCCTGCAATTCTATTCTGCATATCGATATGCTGGACTCGAAACTTTTGCAAGCATCTGTACGTGTCCCAACTACCAACGGAACTTAAAACGATCTATACATGTCCACGTCACAAGGTGACGAAGGCACAGGTCTCATCGTCAAAACGTCAGTTTAGGAAATTAGATCTTCCTCGTGCCGTCTAGAAATCCAGGCACTGTGATCCGCCAGGAAGCTTTCACACATTGCAAATTACGGCTCGTAAAACTAAAGAAACTTTTGTGTAATACTGAAAAAAAATATATTTTCAATTTTACCATAAAAAAGCAGCCCAATATTTTCACGATTTAAGAACCCTCAGAAATAGCCAATAAAACAAGATCATAAATTTCTAAACATTTTTTTTTTTTTTTTTCAAAAAACTAAAAATTCTCGAAAACGGCACATCCCACGCTCAGTCTCAAGCCACGATAGTTTTTGCACCAATCACGGCACGTTTGTCCGTCGTCGTGGCTCATCAATTCGAAAAAGCTAATGTTCCCTAAAGAGGCGTAGATAATGACTATTTAGGCTCCTGGCGCACGTTTACCAGCCAGCAAAAAGACGGAGTCGACTTGAAATTATTCAGCAGTTAAGAAGAGAGATTCCGGTCCATCCGGATCACAGTGAATTCTCAACATCCCAATCTGCGTCCTGGTCCCCAAGAAACTCATTCTAAAATCTAAAACTGTGAAAGGACACGCCTGACGCCTCATTGTCTACCGTCGGTATATTTTTTTGAGGCCTCCGTCTAACTTTTTACTCGAGGTCGAAAATAACGTTTGAAACTAAACCAACCCAAATCATCGTGCATGTGTTTCGAGATATACGTGCATCTATCATTGTTTTTGTTTCTTTACGGTCCCTTCGCGTTTCATTCGTCTCCTTCGTCATTCTCCTACTGGACGCGTTTCGTAATTATGATCTAATTAACGTCGCTACCTGGAAAACGGAAGTTTAATCTTCTTACCGGCCGACAATGGACCCAAAGCCAGAGTCATTAAATCGTGATAGAGGAATAAAAAAAAAACGTGTAAACGGTTCCAGGCATTTTCGTATAGAGCGAATGCCCGACGAACACAACGTGCGCCCGAAGGACGTTCAACAAGAATTACGAAGAATAAATTAATACACCGTAACTAATCGGATAGGCATCTCCGGACTTTCCCTCGTCTAAGTCTGGCTTCTCCTACCTTCCATTCTCTTAACTTGTGCGTTCGCCCTACGAAACATGGGAAGCTTTTATCGTAATCTAATATCAGTGTCAGCTACGAGCTGTAACTGATTCGAGTGAGCAGCTACGAATGTTAAATGGAGCGTTCACAAATTCTTGACTTTTTATCGTAAGAATGCTTTTCCTCGTTCTTGAAGCAGCATCCAACTGGAATTTTCATGGAACGAGTAAACCGATATTATACCACCCCCGTCCCCCTCGCGGCTGAGTGACGAATTAAGGGAAAAAAAAAAAAAATTCAGTACAAATAAATTGAAAAAATTATCATTTTTTTTGAGGGGGGAAATTAATTATTGAATTTATAAAAAAAAAACATTTAATTGATTACCCCATCGTTTCCACGTGAGCAGTAGGAAGAAGAAAAATTATCATGACGATCTGATAATGCGGGACGTGTAAAAAGGTCTGATCTTCGTAAGGATCCATTAAGACAACACAGTGGAAGCTGAACGAACTCGGAAGCGTTGCGTCATTCCCGAAACAGAAGATTTATTAGTGGACCCTGCGCATACCTTTATACCAAATGAACATTATTTGTCATAATACCCTTAAGTCCCTTGGCCACCGAAAAGGTCGCGGTCATTTTTCAATCCCTACACTCGAAATTCCGAAGGTTGGTAATACGTGCTCTTGGAAATACTTTGAAATTCGGATTAAATGAAAATTCGACTTATTCCGGTTTTCTTGTTCGCGTTCTCCCCTCTCTCGTCTCTTCCCAAAAAATTAGCATTACGCTCGTTCTTGGTACCAAAGATTTTCTTGCGAATACATCATAATAACTTATGCATATTCACGAGATAACAGAATTCAAAGTAATTCATTTTTTTGAAAATATTCTCCGAATCCTTGTTCGCATAAACTAGTGTAATGGATTTAAAAAATTTTTTGGGGATATTATTTTTGTACACATCAGAGTCAAAATTTAATTCAATAGCAATTTTCTCATTTTTTTTAAATATTTTTCTATCTCCCTAACTCGTACGAAATATATACTCGGTGTCGTATATTAATTCGTTCTCGACTGACGATATTCGCAACCCCCTACTAAAAACGTCCATACAGCCCAGTACTGAAGTTAAAACGATACCTCGGCATGCAATAGATACTTAGAGCGCAGCCAGGCTAAAGTAGAAGCGATAATTGATAATGACGATTTTGTACGCCGAGAATGCCCGGAGCGAACTACACACCAAGAGTAAACTTAATTAATATAATAAATTCAGGAGCAACCGTATGGCCTGGCGAACATTAACCTTCCAGCGGCATGGAGCGCAAACGTGAAATTCCAGGATAACTTGGCGTAAGTGGCTGCGATCATCGTTAACGAAGTCTAATGCGAAATACCTTTGGTTTTCCTGTATTTTCAATTAGCGACAAAAGAGCATAGTGCCTCGGCAGTCATTTCGAATTTCCCGCCGAATTCGTTCTCCCACCGAACGTCCCGTTTAAACGAACGATAACTCTCGAGCTGTATTTCGGTTAATTAAATAATTGAAATTTTACTCTAAATTTTCACGCGTCCAGTTTTTTTTTGTTTTTTAATAAACCTAAACTTTCTCACCCCCTCTCCCTGATCCATAACGTTAATTACATCCATAGTTTCTACCTCTACCCCACATGCACCAGACTCAAAATTTTAAAGCAAATTTTCAAAATTTACGACTCTCGTACACCCCTGGCAAACTTACAGCGTAACGAAACATCTTAACAACGGGTTGGGTTATCGGAGGGCGGATGTGCGTCCCACTTCCGGCACAAAGCCTGAGGGATGTTAGCCAGGTTGAAATATTATTGTCCAAAATTAAGCAACGGAGTCCGATAGAAACATGAGACAATAATTGTTCGTTCCTTCTGACTGCTAAATTTTCTCCAGTAGCTGCAAGGCGACGACCCTTACGTACACCACTCCTATAATTACTTTCAGCCAAGACTATTTGCAACATAGCCTATGACGTATCTCTTTCACCCCCCCCCCCCCCCCTCCCTCCCTCCCCCCGACGAATAGACGAACGTAAAGATCCACTAAAAAAAAAATGTACCCGTAAAAATCCTCCAAAGTACAAATTCGTCAAAATCGCCCCTATCGATCCCAAAGCACGTTAAAGGGAGCCTCGAGATAAATTCATTAAAATAATTACCCTCAAAGTGGCTAAATATTAATTAGCAGTCACTTTAATCGTCGCGTCATTAAAAACGTACTTACCGTTACGGTACAAGTAAATACGTAAATATTACCAACGATCTACATTTACAAGTTCATTGCTTATCAATTTTATCAATTACATCACCAATGGCTTAACCTGACACTGTCCTTATGTACTTAAGGTATATACGGTGTCTAACGAGCAACGGATATAAAATATACACAAGAGATACCACGGGCTCAAGATATTCCCGATACAATGTACAGACTTTACAGCTAAGGGTGATACGCTTTTTCTTTTTCCTTTTTCTTTTTTCTTCACCCAATCCCATAGTCGTGGAAAAACTTCGAGCGGAAGAAGCGATCGAGATTGCAGTAAAATCGGTTGTGCTCGGGAGGTAACGAGAGTTTGGAAAAATGAATGTAATATATATATATATATTATTTATGTATCCATGTACACGGTGTATAGGTATAAGCATAACTCTATATAGGTATACACGTTAAAAGCTTGTAGCGACCAAGAGGTGCTGAGTTATCCCGAGTGATTTACGGTCGGGATTTTCCGGGCAGGAAATTCGTTAGGGCAATCTTTGGGATTCGAGATGGGCTTCTGCACGCACCTTTACTATACGGCTGATAATGTTAACGAGTTTCACAGATAACGCATATACCTATGGTTCTTCCTTAATACCTGCATGCCGTGACTTCCTACTTTGCGCTATTCTATTGCCGTAGTGTGTGCCATCGGCGAACGGGACGACTCAATGAACTTTGACACGTCATGGAATTTCCTTACTATACATATACATATATATATATATATGCATATGGCATATGTTGAATATGCTTTGGAAAGTATGGGATATTCAGGTATTAGATTTTCATGACCTTTTCATAGATTCACCATGCTAATTAGAGCGAGTCGAATCCGATTTGCAGTTCGATACAGGAGCGATGACGTAATTAATTTTTTTTTAAATATCAATCGGTATCGAGCTAATTAGTGTTAATTATGGATCGTACCCGTAGTTGGCAAAAGAAAAGTAAATTTTTTTCTTCAAAGTTTTTATCGAGTTATGAATCTTTATGGAGACTATCGATGAAGGTAACTGAGATTAAAGAGATTAGGAGAAAGAAAGAAAAAAAAAAACTTTTCAACTCCTCGCTACCAGCTGAACATAGGTAGGCTCGATTTTCTCCGGTGTGAAAGTTTTCACGTATTTATTTTTATCGCGATTAATTTACCGTTCCAGGTATATTTTATACCGCGCGTTATCTCTCCCGTAAATACTATATTGCAAGTGGCCATTACGCCCTCTTACGATTCGAAGGATCGACTTCTTTCTCGTTCCTTTCACCGATCAGACACTCGCTACAAGCTGTACGATAATACAGACGAAAAAGCTTTTCGCGCTGTTCGATCGTACGAAATATACAAACGTTACGTGAAACGAATGCGAGTATTGAAATAACGATGTTATTATATTTTTTTAATTAATACACTGTCGAGTACGTATATGCGGTTACGCGAACGAAAAATTAAATAAAGTACAGTCCGCTCAAACATACGAGAAAGTTCAGGATAGAGCACGAGAATATAATCCATTAAGATTGTCCGCGTTTGTTTTGCAATCACGTAATTTATTAAAATTCATTTGAAGTAATTAAATTGCAATCGGATAATAATAATTATATTTAATTAAATCGAATAGATTTATTTTTGAGATTTAACGAGAAAAAAAAAATAATTATACATTTTATCAATCAATTATTTTGTACTACAATTTTGTTCGTCAGACAGTCTACAGATCTGTGTGATAAACATTTCGATTGGTTACGATGATTAGCTTCTCGTGACACGGATAAGATATTTCTCCTGGAGAATGATCACCGAGTGAGTTCCAACGGAAAGGGGATTAAATTTTGTGAGGTTTTAGGATCCCCAGAGTAGTAAATAAGGACGGGAAGGGGGGTGGTGGAGGGGAGTAAAGGGCGCAGGAGGATAATATAAATGTCGGCCTACATTCTGAGCGAGTGGCCAACACGCGAACCGAGACAAGCCGAAGAAAAAGTAAACCGTATGGCGCAACGTAACGCGATTCGAGTAAAATGTTTGCTCGGGACTTTTATACGCGTTTCACGTAAGGCATGATATTCTTTGCCGGATAGTAGAAATCGCACTTATCTACCGGGCATTACGAGTGTCTATTCGCGAAGTTAGCATAGGGCGCGCCTAACGCTGAACGATGACTGTGGTAATCGATACCTCTTATCTTTCGTTCCAGTCGCCACATATTCGTTACACACGACCTGCACTCCGTGCAATCTTTAATGGCTCCATTTGACTCTCATCTCTTATTTCCGTATCCTAACCTCCAGATGCGATGGAGTTTCTTCCTTCTCGTTTATTCGTACGATCGTGAGAACGCGACGCGGATGTTTTCGATGATTCGTTGCTCGTAGAAAGGATCGAGATTAATTTTGAAAATTTTGTTAAATTTTACAAAAAAAAAATTTTTTTTTCACTAACGATGTCAAATTTGAATCGGCAATACGAATTCGTGGAAGGAAAACGAACGCGGGATATTTGAACGTAATATATTTTGTCAAGTGTCACGATGATGATGTTTCGCGTGAATTTCATTATTTGCCAAAATATACTATCTGTATGTACATTTAAATTGATGCTACTTCGTTCACGTTGTTTTAGGTTAATGTATATTAATTCACGTAATATACCGTATTTCGCGTGCGCTGCTTTGTATGGAGCTGGACTTCCGATTGATACGACGGTCGTTTAAACTATCTCCGACGATGACGCGTGCTGCATATTTATGTAGTTATTAACGAACGAGCCTGCATGCGAAATTAAGTCTTATGGAGATGAGCAGGTAACGGATTGTAACGGGTGTTCGAAAAAAAAAAACTTTTAATAATACTCGTCATGTATCTATCGCGCGTGTTTATAATTCTAATGAGAAATCGGTGAATCTAGTGAGCAGCTTCGCGAAGAAAAAGAGAGAGAGAGTGAAATTCACTTGGACCAGACACGAATTTGAAAAACTGTGTTACTTCTCCATAATGGTACCTTACGACCTTTTACCTTAGGGCGAGCACGCACGTCACGACACCTCTGGGAATTATGTATTCATGCACCTGGCTAATGACGGCATCGTGCCTCTACGAAAGTTCATCCATATCTGGAGTAACGCAAATTTTCTTCCTTATTACTTCCGCACTTTTTTTTTTTTTTATTCGACGCATTATCCACATTACGTAACGTGCAGACGAGGCGGGGATTCATTGGGTCAAGCGATTTCGCGTGGAGGCCGAAAATTGCCAGTGTACTTTTTTTTTAACCCTTTGACGCAATAAATATTCTTCTCTTGATAGACTGAAGAAATATTCTTTTTGTCTTTTCTTATTACTTTTCTAACTGACCCTGTTATTATTGTGTATCAAGCAAAAAAGAAAATTTGCGGATTTTCTTGAAATAATTTTTACAAAAATTTTCATTTCATTTGCATACACAATTTTATGTAGCTCGGCCGGAGTTTCGAGTCTTTGAGAATTGCTACGGTACGGAATGCCGAATGCTTCGTTGGATGCTTTCCAAAGGAGGATGTATTATAATTCGTAGTCTGAATATGTATGCGACTGTAAGGGAACGAAAGTCAATGCCGCGTGGCTTGAAAAAGCGCGAAAAAAATAAAAGAAGAAATTCGATAAAACTCCAAAGTCTTCCAAATGAAAAATTATGTACTCGGCAAGATTTTCTTTTTTTTTTTTTACTTTCGCCAAACCGTATATCACGCGGGTATGATTTCTTGTTTGCTTGCTTTTTCTTTAACGTCACGACGATGTCAAAGGATTATATTTCAAGTCGCACGGCATTATGATTATACGCAATGTAGCCGCCGGATGTACAAATTTTAAGCCGCCAAAAAAAAAATTATGCGTCAAGGAGAGACACCTAGCGGATTTTCTTGAAATCCGTATCGCCTAGTTTTTACTGACAATTCGCGAATAATTTAAAGAGCATCGAGCTTAATGATTTAGAGGCGCCTCTTGAGATAAGGGCGTAAACCAAGCTTCACGTTATTCAACGCAAAGACCAGTCCGTTCGATTATTCGCAATTTCGTGTTGCCCGATACACATACGCTCGCATAATATTTATCGATCATCAATAAAAATCGTATATCGATAATTGAAAAAATTGCAAAAATTTTTTTCAATTCGTACCAAAGCATATTTTCGTTAACTATATATATATAAAAAAAATTTCACTCACCCTTATCTGCAACCTTCGAAATTCAAATGGTGTAATGACCTCTCACCTTCACGTCCTCCGATAGCGAACGAGCGCATTCGGCAAGGGCTTATCGCCGAGACAGAGTCCTGCAAAGAAATAAAAAATTGACTGTATTTCCTCGAGGATTTCCTGCGGCTTTCCCAGGGCATTCGTAACCTCGACCCCACGTGGGTCCCCCTCCCCGCCCGTCCTACCACACTTTCCCCAAGCATTTCACATTATCACCTAACGGCTGGATAGAGCGCGGCTCTATCTGACCTGACCCCCTCAAAGCTTAAGAAAAATACCCAAAAGCCGTCTTACACGTGATTTCCCAAATAATACATTATCCCTGTCGACCGGGTTCATCGATAAAAGATTTTCCAAGGCTTTGCCCCGACGATCAAAATATTACGTAACAAGCCGAAAAAAAAAAAAAAAATATTCAACATTCAACACTGGTCCGCCAAACTCACGACCAAGTACGATATCCCGCAACGTTACCCAACTTACATCATTAGGACGAAGCTCATCAAGAATTTTCCTAGACAACAATAGAAGGGGGGGGCAGCGATAAGGGAGATGGAGGTACGCTTTATAATAAACAATGGGGATGATTTTATCGTTCGCGACGTACGTGAGAGAATTACGTGTTGCGTCACAAAATTTCCCAGTATGTACCATATAAGATGCTGACTCGGTGCGTGAGTCAATCGTAATTTATATCTCATTAGAGACTCCTAATACGTAGTCAGCTGTTCCGACTACGTAACTCAACCATAAGTCCGTATATCGAAAGAAATTGACTTCCTGGATCTTCGATACGAGAGTAAATTACTTTCTCCCTTATCGATCAATCGATATCAAATCGATACTCATCACCCCGAAGGATACCCGAAATTATCGATAAAATAATTCAAAGTCCTTAATCGTCAAATCGTAAATCGTCGTAACGACCCAAGTACGTCGCGTAAAGATTTACTTAAAAAAATTTCAAATTTTTTTTTACAATTATCAAAAAAAAAAAGGCAATACCTCTGCACCCCCATAGGTGTGTTTCTATAATTTCTCAGGCACTCCTTCTAACCAATTCTTAGATAATATTGGATAGCGGCTAAGTACAGTCAAGCTTTTCGCTGATCGGTATATTATTTATTGTTATAATACGTAAGCGCATAACATGTCGGCTGTCGGCAAATCTCTGGCTAACAGATAGAATAGATAGCAGACGGTGTCTATATAATGTACAGTCGGGGTCAGGATTACGACATTAGTTCAACGGCATGCCTTTCGAGGTTGTTAAAGCAATATATATGCATATACATATATTAAAATCTAATCACAGTCTAAGCTATTGTTATTGAAAACTATTGATTTACGATTCGATCTCTAAATCACGATTTCTGTCCAATCGATAATAGTAACATAAGCACAAAGTCCTACGACTCCAAGTGCTATTGACTTTGTTTTAATTTGTTCGTTTTCTCAATAACTTTATATTTCACGGCAATCAATTACGTTCGGACGTTACATTGCGTTGCCTGTGTATCTTGCTATAAATTACAGTTACACACATATATACATATACTTATGTATTTGACCAAAAATCGAAATAGGGAAACACGGAAACTACTTAAAAAAAAAATACCCGAACTGTACTTAGCAACACAGCTGATTCTTCGTCGACAAATGACTAGATACTCTTTTCCCCGTTAGACGATAAGATAAAAAGCCGATTGGACGTCAGACGTACCTTCGCGTCACGGAATAAAATCTGCAAAAGAATTTCAGAAGAACTGGGATTCCTGTGCAGCCGATTGGTACAGACGATAGGGGATGATAGAGGGAGACATGAAACGCCTAGATATCGCTAAGGGAGCAGGGGTAGGAAAATTAGAGCCCCGTAATAAAAAAACAATAAGGGGTGTCCCGTTATTCCGAACGATTAAGAAGTACAGGTAACGAGTGAAAATTTGGAGCAAAGTCAAAAATAATTTCGTTAACAATTAAGACGAGTGAAATGGAAACCAAAGAAAATGAAATTTTCGTAAAAATAACGAAGCGCCGATACGCGAGGCGGAACCACGCGTAACTGTACGTGAGGTCTCGAGAAGCGAGAAAAAGGCTGGATTTCCTGGCCGGTTGCGTAACGGATTACGGAAAAGGGACGAAAATGCGTTCCAAAGTTGATAAGAAGGAATGTTACCGTTTCGGTACCTTTTGTGACGTATTCCATAACCTCACTATATATGTATATATCGTATAATGACAATAGTCAATTATCAATGTGCCACATGTCGAAATGGAAATTCAATGACAAATACGACAAAGCTTTACTGAGATTTCGCAAATCGTGAGGATTGCCGTAGGTTCCGTGAAAGCATCCTACGAGATAAGGCTCCACGCTCTTTGTGTAATTACGCCGTGAATAACGATTTTGAACGTGGGCGTACGCACGATAATGCTCGGTCTGATCTTAAGATGAATGTAGTGTGTGCGACCCGGGGCTAAGAATGATATTTATAGTATACAATATCTTCCGTAGGCAGATGAAATAGATAACGCGATTGAGGAGGATATGAATTTTCGAATATCTTGCACAATTGACATAAAGTGACACGTACCATGCTTGAAAAAATTTGGCGAACGTAATTAAAGAAAAAAAAATTTTGTCAATCATAAAAAATAATTCCCATACTACCCTTTCGTAAAATTCCCGTTTAGACGAATATTCGTACTACTTTTTCGTTATCGTGATAACGCGATAGCGTGCTCGCCCGTTTCTCGCGTGTAATCGTACCTTTAACGCATTGTAAATCAGT
>JARQSV010000050.1:78929-114311 GCA_030142285.1 Calameuta idolon | reverse complement strand
TTTGTATCTAAAAATTAATATTTTTTTTCCCCCCCCCCCCCCCCCCCCCATTACCCCCCTTCCCTTCCGACGGTCCTGAACGTTACTCTTACGTCATATTTTGTAACCGGTATATCCTTACTATAATTTCTCCTTTTTATTATCAACCATTCAGTTACACCCCTTATCAGTATTATCTATATTCGCAAACCCCCTTCGTTCGTTATCGTTATACGTAAATTTTATCGCGATTATTTTATTTTTTTAAATTAATCAATCGTTATCGATTTTATCGAAGTTTTGGAATTTAAAAAATTTTCATTACTTCGTAAGACGCTGACATTTTTCGTGAATTTTGCTACCCATGACTCGTCGTGGGATTTTGGTATCAGACGAAATTGGGGGGAAGGAAGGAGAGAGAGACTGATAAGACGAAAGGAAGGAGAGATAAGAAAGTAATAATACCATTCGTTAAACCAAAGAACATTTTCCCTGGGAAGGTAATACATTCTCGGGTCTTGCTACGCAATCCAAATAGGACGTAGCTCGAGAATTCGATATTGGAAGCGAGCCAGTCGTATAGCGAAGCGACTGGCGCGAAAGGGTCCAAAGTCAAACGAAAGCCTATGCAAACAGCGCACTGAACTCAAAGTTTGTTTAAAAGAATCCTTCGAGCAGAGAGATATCCACTCACGCGACAGGTAGTCGTTTCGATTCTAATCTATATATATATATATGTATAGAGAAAGAGAGAGAGAGAGAGAGAGAGAGAGAGAGAGAGAGAAAGAGAGGAAGTGTCAGCATCCCTATTTCACGCATCCCGTGATTTTTGCTTCTGTCATTTTTATTCGCTTTCATCCCTTTGAATCGCGGTCCTACGCGAAGGGTTGACATGGAAATGATAAAAGAAAAAAAAAAAAAGTGAAAGGGCTTTTTGTGAATTTGGAATATTTTTTGTCTCTCTTTTTTTTTGTTTCGATCTTTTTTTTGTCACGAACGCAATATCGTTGCTTGATACGCTTAAAATATGTACCGCGCATGCGCACGTCGACTGTACGCAATGTCCATAGTTTCATCCCTTGACAGGCTGAATAAAACAAATGAACACCCACCAGTCCTGTAAATGTCTGTTGGAATTTCCGGTTTTTCAATACTGACGCCAATGCCGTGCGTTATCCAATGTGCAAACTTTTGCTCTGTACATTAATTTCGCGAAGCTCTTGATATGACGCCGTGACGATTTTCCGGGTTTGCAATAACAGTATAATCCTAGGTGATGAGAAACGCATCCCTACCTTACGTCCTTTACCTCTTTCACGCGAATATCCTTCCATTCATGGTAACGCGCCCGCGAGACGTACTGCCGTTGTAAAATTCAGTCGATTAATTTTTCGCAATTTTCTTTTGCAACTCCTACAACATTATTTTTCAGTCGCAGATTCGTCCTGTCTCCATTTCATTGATTACCAAATAACCTAAATAAATATTTGCACAAATCGAATGAATAAAATAAGAAAAAAAAAAAATTATCTTTCTTCGTATCTGACTAAATACATTTTTTCTTCGCGAAGCGAAACACTCTTAACGCGTTATGTAAGGATGACGAGTTATCGCGAATTTACTATTTATCTAAAATCACATCTGGCTACCCGGTATAGTTAGCAATAAAATGTCTGATTAAAAATGGCTTAAGAAAATGTGAATTTCATGTAAAATCCTGCATCCGTAAAATTGGCCACTGTCTGTATCATCTCCGTACTCTAGTCTACAGATCATTTATCTCGCGCTAAATAATTCTTGTTATTCGAGTTGAAAGACAATAAAGCACAGCTGTTAAAAATCGATGCCACAGCATCCCTGGTCCAGCGGTGGTTGAACGGATGATTTCCACCCGTGTTTGCCAAGTACCCGCACTTTGCTTGTCACGGAAAACGATACAGGAAACGCCACTTTGTGTGCATAACATTGTGCCATAAGGACAACCACTTAGAGGCTCCTCTCCTTCTTCTCTTCGGACATGTTTGAATAGGCGCGCCTTTTATACTCACTTGGAACATTTTCAGACAGACTATACCCTGCGTGATGACTGAGCATATATCCATCGTTTTCATCTTTCCGCACAGCCTGATGCAGCTGCTAAACTTGAAAAAAAAAAAAAAAATTATCTCAGTACACGAACGCTGATAGATTGTCAGCCGTGATTTTCCAAAAAAATCAAATCGACCAAAAGAAAATTTTTTTATTATCAAAGTCAACCCCTATTATTACCCCATACCTCTAACCATCCCTAGCAGCATACGTACCGCACTTGAAATTTTCCCATAGCCAAAATAAAAATCTATGGAATAAGGATTACGATGAGAATAGAGCAAATCTACTTGGACGCTTGAATGGAATCGAATTTGTGTCTCACTCGTTCTGGAATTATCTTCCCTTTTTTTTTTCTCTAAGTTTCACACTGCGTTGCATCTTCCGCTTCTTTAAGCCAACTGACTTTAAGCACGGAATTGAATGGGACTGATTCAGTCCGGTTCGCATCCGGAAATTCACTTTCTTCCCGATGCCCCATAAATACGAGTGGCTCAAGCAGCCGCACCGTGAAGAAGGAATGGGTAAGCCACGGAGAGCCTCTAAAACTCCGAAACGCAGCTATTTCGAATTTAGTTGGTCACGCTTCGCGGATTCCTCCTACGTTTATATCAAAGTGCCCAGGGGGTGGTCGGATCATGGAATTTTATGTCGCGTGATACGATCGACTCGAAGAAGCCGCCGGGCACGGCTGTTGCACTTTGAAAATTTTTACCACGAGTGTAATATAAAATTCAAAATTCAAAATTACATTACGACAATTGTTTTCGTAATAAAAATAACCACCTTATCGATTGGCTTTTTTTTGGAATTTCAGTGGAGAAAAGTCCAAAAGGTTATTTGGTATAAGGAGTAATGAGATCCCTTAAACAGAAATTTCCTTGTCATCCCCCAACGTAGAATGCTCCCCTAAAATCGCTCGATTACTGACCAATACATGTGTCCACGGGTAACCTAATGTCCCGATCAGACCCTTCTTAATAGGGACTGTCCGAAAACACATGTACAGGGTACATCCTCCTCGAATCCCTATATCGAGTGCGCATCCCCCTTTGCGGAACCAGGGGGTGGCTGCTTTTGCTACGTCACTGCGAGCCTATCTATCTCTTCGGTGAGCCATGCGTTCACCCTCACTCCTACGGTGTATGTATATGTAGTGTATAGAGGAGAGAAGGATGCCTACCGTCCCGTACAGAATGGACCGCAGCATCCAGTAATGCACCAGGATCCCTTTTCATTACTTTATGGTAATACGATCGACGCCCTCTTCAACTTGGAACTTTCATTCGAAATTAGACCCAAGGATTTGAATTCATCCCTTTCAAAGGAGAAGGCGTGAATTCCAATACAAAATGACCAATACGAATTCTTGGCAAACCAATGGCTTTGAGACTTCACGATTCTCAGACTAGGCGAGATAATTTTTTGGAGTAAACATTTTTTTTTTTTTTTTATCAAATTTTGAGATTGGGTTTAGAGGCACTTGGATTCGTGAGCTGAATCTGTGATGTGTGAAGATAATCGTAATTATTTATTGGTCATTGAACACTCGTAATTAAGGGTGAATTACAAGTTGGAAATTGACCATAATTACGAATTAGCCATAATCCGTCTCGGTGCTGTTTCCAAAATCCATTGGCCCAAAATCCATTGGATCTACTCGCCGAGCGGTAACACGCATCTGGGTCATTGATTAGGGAATTCCAACCACTGCTGCATTGACGTCGCGACGCCCCAAAATGGCAGCCTTGATCCTTCGTGACATATGCGACGCCCAACGTCCTATGGAACTACAGCCAACTGCAGTCAAGACGTGAAATGTGTTCATCGGCTGCTCTGACTCATTGTCAAGTGATATAACCTACACCACTGTATTTGTCCATTGGGCAAAATGGCACGGGACTTAATTATAGTAATTGCCGAACGTGGTTTACTCCTTCCCTTGATTTCCTTATTAATCAGTTAAGTCTCATTCGATCTCGGATAATCGATTATTCATCGATCGGGAGATTTATACAAATTATCGATTGATTTAATTAAATTTAGGGAGCTTCTCCGATCGTCGAACTAGACATTTTGAATAAGTTATTAATAACTATTAAATTTATTAATGCACTACTGGTTGAGGTTAAGTGAAAATTATTAATAAATAACTGAGAAACGCAGACAGGAAGTGCAGTGATTCGTGTTAAATTAATTTGAAATATCTTTTAACGGAAAGATTATTTAATTTGCACATAATCAATGAAATTTTAGTATGCACGTGAAACTAGTATTATCCAAGAATTAAATAATTTTAAATATCGCATATTAAAGAATTTTCGAAAATTTTCACTATTTCAAGCATTCCTAACGAATAGCCCAAATTACATGTGTCTCGTAGTCACCGGAAACACTCGTAGACTGAATCAAAGTTTCAGTATATAATTCAAGAACGTTTGACTTGACAGCTGAAGGCTTTTGCAGTCGAGCATTTATATGGAAACTGTCGCGTCATAGAAATGGAAAATAAATTAAACCTACGAAAGGTCGTCTACAAGGCTTAGACACGTGTCCTCGTGTTCTATAGCATTAACGACAATTCAAAGAATCTTTGATAATCCCTAATAAAATTTAAAAAAAAAATCAAATTCGATAAAGACAAACATATGTGCTAATCCATTACAATTTTGCCATAGATTTCAATATTATTTTTATTCCCTCTTAACCCTTTCACCTTTAATGCTTTCCAAGAGAAAGCATCACTTTATTTCATTACTTTATTCCGTACTACCGCACATGTTTTCCAATTTCGTTCATGTATTTTCAATTAAAAAAAAGAATCTTCAGTCTTACCAATTAAATAAATTTTTTTATTTCAAATTTAATGTATACCACGATACTTTATGCAAACGAAGTGGTCGAAATTTTTTTTTAATGCATTTTTTTTTTGCAGGCAGATTATAATATTACTATCATCAATCGGATTTATACTGTCCAATTACGATACTCATATGCCAAGTGTATCAGCTGATAACGTATCACTTTCCACGGTAGTACGAATTCGAACAATTTTGCCCAACGAGGTAAACAGACAATACAGGTATATCCGATATGCAAACCTGTCGGACGTTCGGCTCAAATCAAGACGCCGCCTAATCCAATCAGTGATGGCAATTGCGTGCGTAGCTCGGGGCTAGAAAAGCCATCGGGATAGCAGAGTACATCCCCTAGCGGTCTATAGGGGGTGAGTCAGAGTTCATCCCCCGGCCAGTTCGCTCGTTTGCTCACGCGAATCCGCATGCCTACCGTTCCGCTCTGCTATATACATAGGTGTGAGCTTGGCCAAGCTGCGTTACACAACAGACTCGAAAGCCTCTGTCCAATTGGCTGCGATGGTTTCCCGAAATCACTAAACGCACGATCACTCCACTCCACTGAATGTTAATTTAATTAGCGTGTTGCCACTCTCACCTACCCCTTTTGAAATTCCATTGATCGTCGAGGCATCGTTACCAAAGAGAGCTCGCTGCCAATCGGGTCGACCGTAGACATGCAGTCTATGACCGTTGCCACGTCAACTGGACCAATCAGCATCCTCTTGAAGTTTCTGCAACCCGGTATAAATTCTCTTGTAAAATTACAAAATTAAACATCGTCGTAAAGTAGATAAAAAAATTTTTTACACGTTAACTCTACACGGCACGTGTTCGTTATATCTATATATTTTACTCCAGCTGATCATAAGAGGATTGAGAAGAACTGGATTAAAATACACAATTTGTTGGTTCGTAAGCAACCAGTATATGATCATTGCCGTATCAACTGGACCAATGGGCATCTTCGTGAACTTTCTGCAACCCACTTATAAAATTACAAAATTAGACATCATCGTAAAGTAAATAAAAAAAAAAATTTTTACACGTTAACTCTACACAGCACGCGTTCGTTATATCTATATATTTTGCTCCAGCTGATCATACGAGAATTGTCTAACACCCGGAACAACTGGATTAAAGTGCACGTCCACTGAATTTATAAGAAGGGTGTCTCTTCTCGAATTTTTTATTTTTTATTCTTTAGGTAAAGAACGAGTACACCTCCAAGTGAGCAAAGATACTCGTGAAATTGTCTGACTCGGTGATACTCCAGACACGTCACCATACAGGAGAACGATCTAATTTTCGTGTGAGCTCAGGCACCAGCAGCAGCTTTATTTGAACGTCGTTCTCAGGAACGAGTGGTGGAGAAAAATTCAGGTTACAAAAACTACACCTGGCTTTCGTAAATACGAGCTCGGGTAAAACTCTTCGCCAAGATGGGTATTCAGGCTAAATCGTGGAATTGAACAATTCCTTGTTCCTCGAATACACGCGAGGTACACGTCCCTGTTAATTTACCACAGTTCGGGCCAGAAGCAGCCTTATTTCTCTCATTTTCCTTCGCAACTACCCACCGATCCCCATCCGAAAATGTCTATCACTCATACATCCTCCATTACCCAAAATAGATTTAATCAACGTAATATTTCCCCGTGACAATTCTCCGTCGCTTTTCCACTCCTGCTTGTCCCCATATTTCTCCACCCACCGCAACCCCCCGTGTCTGCTGGCCGTAGGGGCTGCATATGACGAATCGATGAGATCAGGCATATGTAGCCGTGTGAACGTAAACACCCTTGGCATTATTACGCTTTGGTGCAATATGCTATTATTACGTAAGAATAACGTCCAAAGTCATAATATCCCATTACCATAGTTCTGCCGTAGTAGAAAACCCAAGCACTGTTATCATTATCATGGTACACGAGTTTTATATTTTTATCCGAACGATAATCCTGTTCAAAGTCACGTGATCGGGTAGACCGAAATTTGTATGAAAAATTTTGATATTTTCTACAGCCACGTGTTACCTAACGAAAGTTCTACCAGTATCCCAGAGCAGAGGTCAGCTAACGCGATTAGGCGGAAAGGGTGCGCGAGGCGTAACACAGTCGGACTGAGAATTTAACGTGCTGCTCCTGTAAACGGGAATTAGGGGTAAATTGGCTTGCAGCGAAAGTTCGAAATATATTCCCGCTGATGCGATTCTTCCCTCAGGACGTTAGAGTGCAGGGTGCGAGATTAGTTAAGGACTGCGCCCGAGTGTGGACTCTCGTTTTTCACCGAAAGCGCATTAGGAAAAGGGGTTATAAATATAGGGTGGTGAAACGTAGGTAAAGTGGAGGGGTGGGGGGCAGGCAACTGGATTCCTTCGAGATAACTATCGCATTCTTCGCGTTAAACGGCAAGAACAGGCTAGAGGGTGATAGAGGAAGAAAAAGAGAGAAAAAAAAAGAAAATCCTTCATGAATTTCCCAGGCACGCACGACTTCCGCTAAAAACGAAGGGTAAAGCCGCATTCATTCTGAGACGCCTTTACAAATTCGTAATCCCACCCTCTACCCACCTGGTCCACCCCCCCACCCTCCCCTCAAATACTGACATATTTATGCCCCTGTTTTAACGGCCTAATAATACCCATGGTGCAACGGGAACGTCACCACGTAGCACTACAAAATATCTGGCAATATTTCTCTTGACAAGAGAGGGTAGCATCGCGTAACAACGTCCCCGCGTATATGGGGGTTGGTCGTCATTGTTCTCTTCGAGGAAGAGAATGGGGGGTGGTAAAGGGAAAGAGAAGCTCTGGTTGTCTCGTGTGTATGAGGCTTTACGTATATATATATATATGCTATATATATATATATGTATAGCATTCTGAATATCACAGATGCTCCAGCGCCATTTGTGTCTGGGCGTTCGGCGTCGCGCAACCCTCGGAATAAGGGCTGCTCATAATTGCCAGTGCATTGTGGATATTAATTTAGTGGCTCGTTCATATCGAAAGTAATATCGACCGCCCTTGTCTGAGTAAAGTCTAATAGAAGTCGCGCTCGGATGAGTTACTGGCTTTAATTTCCCGATAATAGGCTTTTCCGGAAGCTATCGCCAGCCTTCTTCCACCTTCGTTCAATGGCTGCTCCTTCCTTCTCTTTCTGCCCTTTGACCTCCGCCATAGGTATACGCGCCTCGATCGCACTCCTTGTCTACTTTTACTTCTGCCACTTACTCATCGCGGAACTTTCTCCGGCCCCGGCCTCCCACTTTGCCACTTACACCGGGTGGACCCGTTGTTGTGGCTCGGCAATTGTTCTCTGATAGTTTCTGCACGGAGCCACTAGCAATAGTTAACTTTGCAGCTAGCCCCATTAATTACGGGTACGTGTATTTTATTGGCGAGCCGCAATAACCCTTGGGCGCTTATCGCATTGATTATGTTTATCATTTACGGCACTCTGCGCTTTGTCATTAATACATTGCTGAGTGGGTGCTTTTAGTTTTATTTACAAGGCAAAGTGTCGGCGCACCTGCTTTTCTAGGATTTTTATTATAGGCGGCTGATGATCGATGAGATTAAGGGGAAAAAAATGGCGGGAAAAATTTGAATCGTTTTCTTTATTTTTTTTTCAACTTTTCAGTCCCAGGCAGTGATATAAGCTCTCTATGCAGTAACTCTTGACAGGAAATCATTTTCCTTGAATTCACCGAAACGCGCACAATGCTTATGTTTATGATGGGAAGATTAATGGACAGCGAGATGCTGCGAGACCTGATAATGGATATTGTTGTATCGAGGCTGATCTTCTTGATATCGATCATTTTTACAGTCACGTCAAAAAGTCAATCTAATAATTTTTTTTTTAGTAAGACAGCCTGCGATTAATTTTTATTAACTTTGAACAACTAATTAACTGATCGTGAATTAATTGTCAAGATTATTTTTTTAGAAATTTCTTTATCCATTTTTGACAATTCAAAAGCACGTGGCTTCACGGTGCCCTTAGTTTTGCATGATCCGAGTCAACCTGCAGTGCAGATTTGTAGCTTGACGGGGATCTCAGCTGACTGGAGGGATGACAGGTGCAGGTATCATATTTCATTGGGGTGATATGCATCACCTTGAAATGTACCCAAAGCTTTCCAAGATTGTTTCGTACAGCAGAAACAGAAAAATTCGTACGTAGAAGTTTCGTAGTAACACACGACTTGACACATCAATTATTCTCACGTCAGCTGGTACGAAACGGTGTAAAATATATTTATACAAAATTTTCAAAAGAAATTCTAATAAAAAAATGTTACCCTTCCAATGAGCCATTCTCTCACCTTATACACGTTTAACGTATAAATAAATTTTAAGACGAATCCGGAGCTTTGTATATCTACACGTTAAAACCTAAGATAGCGTAAATTCATTCTTTTCGTAAAAAAATTTCATTTTTCATTGAAAATTGCTCTGCTGACAATAGTGAAAAAAAAAATGATTTGACGAAACGTTAATTATGACGTGCATGACACCTAAGCGGAAAGGGGCTGAGTAAACCATCCCTCATTCCGTGACACCTTTTACTCCTGAGATATGCTTACTGGGAGGATGCACCGGAAAAACATGCAGTCATCCAAAAATCAATTACGTAAGGCAGCGCCATTTTTCTACCGCCCTTTGATACCCCTCGTTACATTTACGTGCGGCGGGCAGGACTGTCTCGTCATGCATGCAAGTCTGCATATTCCACTTCATGCTTCGTTGCATGTCTTTTTCATTTCGAAAAGAGGTTCCGTAATGAAAAACTGCGAATGGTTGGAATACGACGAAAAATAATGCTGGGTGAATATTTAAAAAAAAAAAATGTAAATTTTTTTAATTACAAAAATCGACAACCGTTCGACTGTTTGAAGATTTTATCTGTGTATTCCAGTTTCCCTGTTTGTAGAAAAATTAATCGAAAAATATCATAAATTGACTGATAAAATCGACACTGAGTATACATTGACCGTTCCCTTTCCAGACTATTTTTCTAATTTCTAAAAAATACTACATCTATCAAATTAGAGATCCCAGCCATTTGGGAAAAAAAAAAAAGTATCAACTCATCATGCTTGGTCATGCTGACGTGTTTTTAATGCAATTTTTTTCATTCGTCTCTTTCGATTACCCACAACTGTTGCCATAAGCTTTCAAAGTGGGGTGCGTACTGCGCGCACTGACTCTGGAGTCCATCGCTCATTGCGTAAACGGTCATCTATTTCATGTGTCAAGCAAGGCGAGAATCGTCCCACGAGATAATGGAATTATTTACATCTTCGGATTGGGCATGTATCAATATATACGTTTCAATCTGTATAATATGTGCACATATGTATACAATAGAAATAACAATGCAAAAGGATGGACTGATTATAAAAGTCAACGAAGAAAATTGTCGGGCCGCCATTAGCCAACGAAACAATTTACGAGCGTTCGTAGAACCGAAGCAGCGTGCCCTATCGTAAAGCCGCATTCACAGCGCTAAAGGATGCAATGTGTCAGAAAGAAAGATCCGTAAATCGCGAGTAAAGGCTCTATGGGCCGTTCCTGACGACAATGGACCATCACGCGGATGGTATGCTAAGCGGACATAATACCGATGAATTTACGATACAAGCCGAGGTGTCCCTGAACTTAAGGATCGGCGCGCGAATTTTCAACAGGAGACCAAAAGGATTCTTTACTCTTGGTGAAAGATCCGCCAGTTGGCGCTGCGCGTCTCCGAATCTTTATTCCCATTGGTGGAGAGCGTGTCGATGCTCATTGCGATTTACGTTACTTGGCCGGTAAGTCGTCTCTCGTGAATAGACATTTTTTTTAATGAAAAAATTAAATGTACCCAAAGACGCCCATGTACCGAAATAAAGGCGCGCTCTCATCGCTGATGCATCCACCATTCTCTCTTGACGTCACTTCCGTCTCTGAGATTCTTCCGGACCCACGCCCACTTCTTCTCCCGGATTGCTCGGTAATTTCTGCCGTTTCCAGAAGCGGTTATCGCGCTTATCAAAACGACGGGCAATTTCCCGCGAACGAAGGGCGCCTTCTCATGTGAACTGCGAGCGCGCCTTCGTTCTTGCGTCTTTTTATTTATCCTGGAACGATTTCCTATGCTCCTGCCCCCAAACGGAAATGTCTCTTCTGGTCCCCCCACCCCCTTTCGTATCTTCCTTCCACGTGGCTCGCATAAATGTCCCATCGTGGAACGAATTATCACCGGGAGAAAGGAAGATTCGCATTCGGCCGAGGGGGAAACAGACAGCAAATATGCTATGAAGATGTTTCGCGCACCGTTTGCACCATTTGCGCGGAATGCCTGATCGACGAATTAAAATTATCACCCTGCGGTGGATATTATTCTTTTTATCCACCCCGTATACATTACGAACGACTACGCAAACATCGGGAGAGGCAATTTTCAACGCATCTGTCACCATATGTTTCACTCGGTTTGATGACAGTACATGTGTCGACGACATTACGGAAAAATGCTAATTAATTATTACCGTCATGTTACGTACGATAGAGTCATCTTTTAGACCCCATGACGTACATAGACGCATTGTGGCGAATTACTATTATTTTTAATGGTGCTTTCACTTGACTCTCAAGACACTGACTTTTTATTGATTACGCAGGAACAATTACGACGATACCTTTCTTTTTGGCATATTTTCAATTTACTTGGAATTTTACCGCAAGAAACTCTGATCTCGAAATACAGGGAATGGTTCTGGTCAGTTTAACCAGATGTCGATAAAAGATACGAAAGGGCCAACTGCTCGGACGTTAACCGTCCAGGTTCACATATTTCATTGGACAAAACCCCTGTGAGATTATTCTGACCCATGCCCGACTATTCTTACGAGAAGATGGAAGACTGGGTAAATCTTCAAAAAGAAAGAAAAAAAAAAGAAAGAAAGGTTGTGTTGCATGAATACCTGATTGGACATCATTTTTTTGTACCAACATATTTTACGAGTTATTCAAATCGTTAAGTAAATTAAATATACAAGATACAAATAAGGAAGTCTGACAAGAGGAATAGTAAAAAAATAATTGCTTAACATTCACGGCATCAATTGTCCTAATTCCACAATTTTTGGTGTTTCCACTTTACCAGTGAATCGCCAAACGTTATGGATACAAGTGTTGCCTCTGACTGTACATGTCAATTTTGCAATTCTTTATAACACGTAATTGCATTTTAATTATTGTCAGCGTCGAGGACCGTGTCAAATATAGATTTAACGTTCTCTCTCGTTCTATTGCCTTTTCGTCCCCCAAATTGGAGTTGCCATGAAAATTCAAACAAATGATGTGACACTCCAAGAGCGATGAAACTGAACCTTTTATTCCCACACGATTGAGTGGACCCTGTCATTTGAGGAGATTCCAATAATTGCGGCTGTTTTATATATATATATATATATGTATGTACAATACGTAAACCTGTGTGTATATATATATATTTCCCACCACAATGATTTTCTCCCACTCCCAACGTAATACTCCTAAAATTGCATATTTTCAAATGAGACACCGGTTATCTTTTTTTTGTACACCCATCGCACTATACGAAAAAAAAAAAAATAAAATAAAACGAGATGACCCAGATGATCAAGTTTAAAAAAAGATAAAGTATAATCGAAAAAAGTCAGCGGCGATGCTAACAATATCCCCAGAGCCGGAATCCTCTCATTTCCTTTCATTTGTTGCCTGCGAGATGCGTCCGCCCTCTTTCTCTTTTTTTTTTTGGAGTTTGCTTTTATTAATGACACTGTTTAGATAAGATGGGCTTATTAAGGAGAGCATCGCTGAGCCCATTTCGCGCTAAAGCGACTGTACAATCTGAAATTGAATACCGAGAAAAGAATGGGAGTGGGTGAAGAGGGATGAACGAGGTGCTTGGGGGGCGGGGACGGGGGGCGGGGACGGGGGGCGGGGGATAGCAAAATCACAATTGAACAAAGTATATCAGCCTCCTTGAAATTTTGCAAAATTTCAAAAAAATTAAAAAAAAAGTGTGGCTGGTGACTTATTCGAATAAGGCAGACGTACGGATACGTTATCATTCTCAAGGGTCTCTCGATGAATTATCACTTAAAGTGACGTGATTGTAATCAGAAGAAAATCTTACTTGTGCGGGACTTTCGGATTATATATATAATTATATATATATATATAAAAATATAATTCGCGTATCATACTTGGTCCAACTCCAGCTTCGTTTCTGCTTCCCTTTCTTACTTCGACGCTGTAAAACACTTTCGCCTTTTACCTTGATTAAAGCGTCACTTTTCATTCAAGCACTTTTCATCCGAATTTCTCGAGATTTTAAGAGTCCTCGTTGAAGACACTTCGCGATTAAGATAAAATCTATCTCGTTTCATCGAATCCCTCCGTCGATTCGATGCTTCCTTGTTATTTTTTGGAGTAGCAACCATGGAAAAGATTTCTGGAATTAAAATTAAAAAATAAATTATTTCCGACATTCGCGTGTAATGAAATACGAAATAAGTATACATATATATCGCGTACTTACGTCACAGATCTTACCACGTACGTATGGATTGTGTGTGTCCATGACGTCAGGAGCGAAAAAAAAAATTATTACACGATGACGCTCCGACGTCGAAGCAGATTAATGAATATCAGGAACAGTGAATCCCTTGCACGAATAACCCTTATAGTGGTTACCTGGATGCATTGAGATGGAGATAGGCAGCGTCGAATATTTGACGCCTCGTGATTTATTTACCGCGATGACTACAGAGCGAACGCGAATATCTCGAGAGTGCCTAGTACTTCATTGGCGCCCTAGAGAAAAGATGAATGTATGCGTATAGATATATATATATATATATATATATATATATGTGTGTATATATTTGGTATCAAGAGACTCCCTATAAAAATGTATGAGGTCTGCGTTTGGGGAGAAACATATAAATCACAGACGTCTCAATATCGAAAATACTGAGAACAACAAATCTTAAGAGTCGAAAGGGCGACCACTTTATTCGAGACTGAGAGATAAGAATTGAACAGTGCGCGAATAAATGTCTATCTCATGGTCCATTCCTAGTGCACACCCAGACGCCAGGCACTTATCATTTCGGCAGACCCAAGCGTACAGGTAAAGTTGCATGAGATTGTCCCGTCGAGAGGGAGGCGAAAAAAAAAAAGAGAGGCAGCAAAAAAATTTCTTTCATTACACGAAAGGGGCGGAAGGAGAGAAAGCGCGATAAGACGTAACGAACGAAGTAATTTGAAATCTCCAATTTGCTCGCGACAGCTCAGATACATCTTCCCTGTATAAAGAAGGCTAAGGTTTCCTCGTCCCTTTGCCAGGGCTCTTTCATACTGACTTCATCATATTAATAGGACCGGGTGTCAGGTCGAGGTTGGTCCGACCAGTCGATCTCGTCTTATTTCGAATAATTACAAGTATAAAGTAAAAAAAAAGAAAATAATAAAAAAACGTCTTCTTTCAAAGCGACACGACAAACTCGGCGATAGGTAATTTAACGAGCTAATCGAAGATCGAAAATCGATCGACGATCCGTGCGCATTCATAAAAATAATAATCAGCGCGAAATCTTCAAAGGCGCCGCGCAGCTAATCTAAACCCCCGTCACATTAGTAAACTAGCTGTTACTTTTCAATCGAAACGGCCAGTAGGTGGTACCTGGCCGTAAGGTCGGTCTGTGGTTAGGGTACCAGAGCCATGGGCGATACTCCAAAAGGTGAGAGGAGTTTCTTGGAGGGGAGAAGCGAAGTAGGGGAAGGTGGGAGGACGAGGACGAGGATGAGAATGAAAAGGGAGTGACCGAGTACCACGCAGTACAGTAGCCGCCAAAGGTATATCATAGTGAGACCAAAGTGTTGGATGCCTGTGTATCCGCATGGATATACGTTGCGGGATGCTGCGAAGGAGATTTTGATGGTTGGCGGGAGAGGAGAGAGAGAGAGGGAGAGAAAGAGAGAGAGAGAGAGAGGGGTCACTACGGTGGGAGGTGGAGGTCGAGTTGAATGTTGAGTGCGAAGGAGGGGATCCGGCGGGGAGGGGGAGTGTGCAGTGTAAGAAGGGTGCAGAGGCAGGAGGGAGTCGGCGTTCCGTCTTACCTTGTAATTTACTCACCGCGGCCTGAGGCTATCCATCTCGTGGCATAACTCAGGGATGGGCCCATCAGGCCCCAAAAATGTCACTTTACGTGGGGTACCCGCTCGCAAGCTTATTCCTATAACCGTGACCCTCGGGCCACTCGCTCCTTTCTCCGAAAGCGCACGTAAGGTTCGCATGCGTGCCACCGGTACGTGTTATTTGACAGAAGTCGTTCTTACTCGGCAATTGTTATGTACCTCTTAAACTCGATAAAAAAAAGATCCTTCGCAGACTCTTCAGATTCATCTTCACGAATCCAGCGAAATATTCCGGAAGGTAATCGGCCTCGATTAGGATCTTACGCCTTTGCTTGATTTTTCATGGAAATTCGTCATTTCTAATTCGAATTTCACCGAGAATTTCATTCGTCATTTATACCGTCATTGGAATCAATTTTGATCTCAAGATCACTCACGTGGAATTTCCTGAAACGATTAGAAATTTTTTTTTCTTAAGTTCTTGATCGAACGATTTACTGTGTTATTTTAATTTATAAGAATTTTTCGATATTGGCTATGCATTGTATACGTCTTCCAGTATTGATCGTACTGGCAAAGGCGAAGTTGTCTCTAAGCACGGCCCTGAGGTCCAAGCTATGCTTCAACACAACGCTGCATACGTTTAGCTAAATTACACTTTATATATACCATTATTATTTCATGAAGGGGGGACACCCCCTAACGTGCCCTCTCATGACTGACGCCTTTTTCTCTTCGATCCACCTCAATCCTCAAGCCGCATCCCGTGAGATACTTAACTGCTAAAACACGCGCAAACACTCCCTCGATATCCCCTCCCCCCGTTTCCGTGACTTTCTATCGGTTTGCAAAAAGAAATTGCACCGCAAACTCAGACTTTCGCCGTATGTAAATCTTCGCAACCGATGTACGTAGCAGACTAAAAACTGTCCCCGTTTTACTTTTTAGCGCTGCATAAAAGTTTAACGGTTTTTCGGTCTTCCGCGCTCGATTAAAGTTGGCGAAATTAGATAGGAAATTGCGTCGTTATTTGCCCAACGCAGATCCTTATAATCGATAACGACCTGCTATTTCATTCTCTACCAGTAAACGAATGTAATGGCGCACCTTTTTATTGTACGACCAATTCGCGGGGTTATCCCGAACGTTATAAAGTAAATCATTCGTCAGGTAGCAGCATCCGATAACACAAAAAAAAATACAGTTCCTCTCACTCTACATATACATGTATAACGCTTTCAGTCGATCCGCAGCTTCTCATACGAAAAGACATAACGCTAGAGACAGAAGCGCGTAATTCACCCTTCGGCCCCCCCGACTAGCAACCCTGCAGCCTTGACTTCTCTTTTTCGTGCATCAGCCTTTATCGGAGCCAACTTGATTGCGGCGATACCGTTGCTGCCGTTTGATGACCCAAACGATGCGCCTTTGCTTCCCACAGAAGCGCCAACGATCTTCCAGGGTCGTTAGTTAAAGCCGTGTATGACATACGGTGTTGGCTGCGAGACAGATGAAAAAAGAAAATTTATTAATCCGGTAGAGACTTCAAATAGCGGCGAGAGCACATGCGTCTACACGTACCCATAGGAACCAGCAGCGGAGCCACGAGCTGCTAATGTCCATGGAAGCGATTCAGTGCGCCGGTGGTCACCGAGATCCAATAGGCTGGCGATTGTAGGTTGTAGGTTGTAGGTTGTTGCTGGTAGTTACACGAGTCGTAGAAACATCACTGAAAATCTCTTCACCCGAAGGTTCGGTTACACGACTCCGCTACGTGTACGAAGTGGAAGCTCGAGATGAAATTCTCTCCTCCGCTAATTGCAGCTAAGCGCTTTCTTCTTGGTTGAGCATTCAAGGACGTCAAAGGGAGTAAGCTGCTAGGACCACTTATGCCTACTGTGCCGGGTCTGCAATTAAAAGTTGCCAACAGTTAGTCTTAGAGAGCGCGAGGTTGCCAAGACGGTGGTTGGGTGTGGATAAATAGTGTCACTTGGAAAAAAAAAAAATGTACCACCGGGTAGATAGGAAGTCCAGCGACTGATTTTTGAAACTGATCTTTTTTCATTTTTACACCTTGTATTCGAAGTTCTTGATTTTTTGGGATGCGACGAGCTTCCGGTAGCGGCTGGTCACGCCTTCGGACGAGCGGTAATTAGGTGCATTAATTAAAATTCCTAATGCACATCAATTACACGAATCACTCGCCCCTGACCCCTCTCTCTCTCTCTCGCTCTACCTTTCCTCTTCGTTGTTTCTCTTTCGGTCTTCGTCGAGCGACTGGCTCGTACTTTTGTACTGGGTGATAAGAAAAAAAAAATAGAATTTCTTTTTGCATCGTTAATTAAATTTTCTGTTAATCAAGTCGAACAGACTCTGTGCAATAAACAATGGCCGTGCTCCGGGATATTAAATAATGGCGTTGACCTCGGGTAGTTATATACATTGTGTGAACCTTAGGAATTACCTTGTATTTAAAAAATCGGCAAGCCAAAGGCATTAGACTTACTGACGGAGAAGACAGCCGCAAATTACATGAGTTTATATAGGCAGTAACGCTGCTCAAGATATGCGGGTAATTATAAGTTTCTTAGCGCTACACACATTGCAACGATAGCTCACACGTCCAGTCTCAGCGATTTTCAATGCCGACACACGAAACGGCGCTAGGAGCTAGAAGCACTGCACGCCTTATGACGATTCAATTAACCATTAAATTCCAATGCCGATTATCGTGTTTCTCACGGGGTGGAAATATGCTGCTTTCATTGATTTGACTCCAGCGGAAATTTCACAATTGACTTTCGGACGTATATTCTACAAGTCAAAGTCTAGCGATCGGAACTTCCACTGAGTTTAATTACCAGTTTTCAATTCGTTAGCGAAGCGCGACCGCTGTGAATACGTGAGCGGAATCGGGCTACATTGCAAAAAATTAGCATGCCCCGCGCGAGCCGCTGCAGTCTGGCTAATTTGCGAAGTTGCGGAAACCGATCGCGAAAAAGACGTTAGACGTCACTTTTGACCAAGTCGATTAGACGGGACACGAGGATACACGTTAAAAAAGAAAAATGCAAAAAATCGTCCGGTATGAATACAAAAAATTTACATTTTTTTTTAATATGTATAAAAAAATTTTCGACACTTATAACTGAACGTGGAAGTAAAAAAAAAATTTTTCTATACAAAAATCGTTATACTTTTTCTTTCCAACGTTAATACAACAATGTCCGACGTGCAAAACCGCTGAAACATTAAAAAGTATGAACATTTGTATAAAACTATCTTCGCTTCCTGCCGTCCAACCTGAAAACGGTAAAAAGTCAGTTCCACGCTCGAGATTACACATACGTGCACGTATGGGAGCACGTAAATGCACACGTGTACTTGTCGGTACGTACATAGACTGAGGCCCCGTAACTCATCCTGACAGATAACGCTTCAGGGATTTTCCAGTGTAAAACGGAAAACTCTCGACACGAATTGTCGGACGTCATTCAATTTTCGCAACGTTACAAAGGCTCGTGACAATTAATTATTATAAAAACGATTATTCTTCGCTATTCGATTAATTCAATGACACCGTCACGTCATCGACCACTGATAAAATTAAATCATTAACGAACATATTAAAAATATCTCGTATCCATAATTTATATACCTTAGCAAAGCCCGTTACACACTATAGCAAAGTGTACCGAGTATAGCATCCAAGAACCTCCTATGCGTTTCGATACAAGGGATTTTATCGTGAAAAAAAAAAATAACAATGTTATTTTGATATTAAAAAAAAATCGTGAATTAACACCGTCATAACTCAAGCCGGGTGCACAAACAGCGACGCCTCGTAAAATCACGTATTTGCCGCAGAACGAAGTCATTCGGTAACCTCGTAACATAGTAATATCGTATGCGCCCATTGTATTGCATTACGTTGCATTGTATTGCACTGCATTCCACTGTATACATGAGAAATGCATTTGCGACTGTGCATATAATTTCGCTACATATATACATATGCACTCCTGTACGTTTATTGTGTAACATAAAAGCGTTACTATTTTTGAAAAAAAAAAAAAAATACAAAATTGATATCAATATCGCATCTAAGTCGTTATCGGTAGATAGAAAGGTCGGTCGATCAGAACGTAAAATCTTGTCAAAACTTCCTGTAAAGTCCTCTTGGCACGATCATCAGCCACGTTCAAGTCCTCTTGGTTCGCTGTGTTCAGGGCGTTCCGTGTGTCGAGCCGTTCCTCTTCCGTCAGTTCCTCCAGTTTGAACAGTGAAGCATTCTCAAGTATAACGCTCGCGTCGGTCAGAGCAGGAGACAGGCCAAAAATGTTCAGACTCAAATTGCTCGTAACAAAGATATAATTGAAGCAATTAACGAAGGGATGAGAGTTGATTGCTGACGAAGGGAGCGAAGCCATTACTGGAAGGGGATGGATGATGAAGGCCACGCCGGAGGCAGGGAATACGTGGTAAAGGGTGGACACCTTCCAGAAGGACCCTTCGGATTGTCAAAAGGAAAAAACCTCGAATACGATATTTGCAAAGGGACATCGAAGGAGGGTGAACCCGAGTGACCCTTGACGCATTATTTCTCTGAAGGTCTTTTCAGCGCATTCCCCTTATCAGTTAATTTGACCTGATGCCTAATCCCAGCGAAACGGAGCCTCGTTGTGTAAAAACATTTAGCATTTTTTTTTTACAAATTATAGAAGAAAAAAATTTGCGTAAATTTTTGAAATTTTTTTCTTTTAATTTATCATGCGATACGCTTTATTCGCTCTTGATGAAATAACGTGATTCAAATTGTCAGACTGCTTTGTCATTTTATTTATTGTCGTCCCACCGGGGGAGACTGATATATTTTAAATTGAACCACCCCTTTAATTTCACCCTGAATATTTAGGGGAGTCAGGGAGAGAGAGAGACGAACCGACTTCTGAGAATGCTACGTTGTTTGCGGTACAGCGCAGACAATATAATAAAATGCCTGGAATACACGTGAGACACGTCGACTGTAATTCGAGCGGATATGAAAAATAATCTCAGCCGGTAATACATATGCATTGCGAGAGCAAAACAATTGACCGCGGGCGACCTGCCAGGAGATTCGCAAAATTTTTCTTCATATTTACCATCTTATTTTAACGGACCGTCGATACGTAATTCACTGCGAATATTCGACTCCAAACGAATTTAACGCTTTCCCACGGAACAGAGTCGCCGTTTTACATTTGTACAGTGAAAACGCCCTACGTATTTTTCTCACGAGCTAACAGATTTCTCTGTGCGGCTTATCGCGCTTTAATACGAATTTATTCGCTCCACATATGAATTTCCTGTATTCGTGCCAACGCAACAATATTTTTCAAGAAAAATTGCCATTCATATCCGTTCCGTTATCGTTCCTAGATTTAATCGATTTTACGCTCTGCGTATACCTATATACACACATGCACTTACGATTACAAATCCAATAAAAAGTAACACACTCGTATTCGCCACGTGCACACATACACAAATACTCGTTCCTTGTACTTGGCACTCGAAATGCGGCAAGTTCAAAACAAAAAATAATTGCAGCATCGTAAAGCTCTGTCGTATAACCATTTTAGAATTCAACCTAGTCTTTAATATTCGCACCGCTTACGGATGGCGAATGTGCAATAAGCAATGGTAACGTTCAGCTCACTGAATAAGTGCGCCATTGTCTCCCATCCTGATAGGATCCTGCAATAGTTCAGAGCACTTCGAGACACTAGGTATATCAAACAAGAATAGCGAACAATTTAAAAACCAGAAAAGTACATTAACAGACCGCGAGTACAGTCGGATAGAAAAATCAAATGGTTAATTAAAACGCAACCATGAAAGATACACTGAATGATAACAGCCATAGATAACTTATTCGCAATCTCATGTGTATCGGTATGACCACAGTGTCTCAAAATTCGTATAAGTATAAGCAGCCGTTATCCGCGTTTCCTCCTGCTAATTAATTCGCAAATTCCTAAATGAATTCATTAAGGAATAGCTTAATTGGTAGAGGCGCGATATAGAAAGTTTACGTATTATCAGGTTCCTCGGCATAAATTTCCGAGTACCTTAAGTCGACGACCTCCGACACAGCGCGGAACGTCATCGGCATTTCAATTACAGTTTGTTATTTCTCAGTTGGGAAAAAAAAAAAAAAAAAACAGCAACCCCTTTACGTATTCATGAGGATCACTGCTTTATGCAATCTTGGCTCGAGCTCCTTCGCGATAGGGACTGTACATAAGAAATTCGTGATATAATTCAAGATCCAATATATCTGCGGTAGCTTTCTTGAGAATGAAATTTATCAGCCTGAGACTTTCGGTGAACTATTTGAGAAATGCTCCTTAAAGTATACTTTGTACAAGAAATATGTATATTTCTTACGAGCAGGTATACGTGTATAGTGTATAGGCGCGCCGAGAAGAGAATGATAAATTTAAGATGAAAGAACGTTAATTACGTTTCTCGGTGTAATTATGATCTTCGAAGACATTAAACAAATATTGTGCAGCCTAATGACGGTCCATGATAATTAATAATCGTGGCACATTTATCGGGCTTTGGTCAGCTCGAAAGGGATGGGATCAATCATTTGGCTGCTGTGTAACGCGAGTCTAATTCGTTACGGCTGTTGGCTCCGTTATTACCGTTACACTGATTATTATTGGATGATGTATAAATTAATTAACAGATACAGAGATAACCGGGTAGCAGGTAGTTACGTGGTAACGATCTACGTAATGCTTGTGATACTTGAATTTCTACGATTAAAAGACGATACATTCGGCCTACGCGAATTTCATCGTGTTTAATGGCGGACAGTAAAACGCAGAGGAGGACACGGGAGAGACAAGACAGTATAGGATTTCGCAGCAGTAAATTGTCTTTTATACAGCATGACCTCGGTAGCTGTAAAAATTACGCCGAGCAACGTTGCGTCCGAGGGAAAGATGGCGCGCGCGGAATGAGAGAAGAAAGAGCCGTCTTCCCTTGCCGTTTGAAATATGATTGCCACCTTGATATAAAGTAACCAGCCCGACTTTACAGCACACTAAAACCAGGGACTCGGGACTGGGAATAAAATGGTGGACCGGACGTGTCAGAAGTTTGCCATCGGCTTCCCACGAGCCGTGAAAATCGTTTTGTTAACCCCCCTCGGCAGCGACTTTCGGCTGTCCCGCGACGACGCGGGACTTCGTTGAACGAGCCAAGAAAAAAAATGCATTGTTAAGGTCTGAAACGAAGAATATTTATAGAAATTTTATTTACGTCCAGAAAGTACGATAAGTCATTGTATTAGAGTTACGTGCAGTCCGGTTGGCTGAAAGAGAAAATTAATGTCGGAAATACTACCGTGGCTGATGACGCTACCAGCGCCTCCTGGCGGAAGATGAGCCAAGTTAAACGAGACCACAGCCGGATGGCTTTGCTAATACAGAAAGGAGACCGTTTCCTTGGCTTCCTTTCTTAGTTGCACCACTTGCAACATCTACTGCATGAACTTCCTCTCGTTGCAGCGCGGTGGGTGGTATACCAAGAATATTTTACAAGCACAGTCCCACGAGCAAGTACTAAAACGCTATATTTAGTGGTGCGTCTTTGGCGTGCCGTTGAGATAATGAAAACTCCGAAACGGATTTAACCACCATTAGAGAAACTATGTTGCCGCGTTCTCAAATACGTAACCGCGTGGAAAGCACGCGAAAGAGCATCGGAGAATTTGATTACCATACCTCGATTCGAAAGCTGGGACTATGCGAGTCAATTTCGAATTGACCCCGTGTCAAAAAGATCAAAGAAAAAAAAAAAAAAAATAAGAAAAAGAAAAAAAGAGATTGAAGAAGCCGTCACGAAATTCCACGTAGAACATATTTCTCGTTGTAATCGGGGAAAAGAAATTTAAAAATTTTTTTTGATTTTCCGACGATCCTTTGGCCACGTGTCAATCGCAGCAAAGGCGCCAAATTCGAACTGAAACACGTACCAAAGCCCTTTGAACTCTCCATACTCGGCAAGTAATAAATTGAAAATGGCAATGAACTGCCATCAACAGATTCAACGTAGTGGCGACTGTATTAGAATCTATTTAGAATGGATCTATGGATTTCGCTACCGACGGTCCTTTGAAAAGGATATCCTTGACGGTCTTAAGACTCCCCGTTGCGTAAACTCAACGATGGAGTCTCTTAGATCTTCAATTGCCAGCCCTATTCAATCGGTCTGTTCTATAGTTATTTTTGAAAATAGTTTCGACGATTATCGACGAAAGGAAGCACCATTGTTATATACGCCGTCTTAATCGACCCAGAAACCAAAAATTGTACGAGAGACACCATAGGACCTTCCATTGTGCTACGACCCACGTTATGATTGAATAAAAAAATATTTTAAATCGTGAAAATTCCTAAGCCAGAAGGGGTTGCTGTCAATTTCTAACAAACCAAAACACCTGTACACGTATATGTATACAAGCCTACGCTAAAGTTTGCCAGAAAAAGCTGTCAAAGGGTTCCAGAGCAAAGCGCACATGGATATTAAATCACAGCGTCCGTACCATAAAAATAAAATGCACTGCGCGTGACACAAGCAAATAAATATTAAAAAATAAAAACAAAAAAAAGTCAAACTGTGAATTTGCTTCAACAATTTCACTTGATCTACAACAACCTACCTGCATACGATGTACTCGAAATCCTGTTCGCTTATTGAGAACTGATCAAGCAAAGTTGCAACGATGCAACTGGCTGCAACGTAACTGCACGTCCGATGCACTCGGCTCGTAAATAAACTTTTCCCACACAGATTACACTTTCAGAAATATAATAAAAACTACACTTACCCACATACCCCCGCTGAACCACCAGAAATCAATAAACATATCCCAGCCAAATCAATCTCCCCGTACAGAGTCATTCACTGCACATGCACTTCCCATTGTTCCCATGCTCTTATTTCGACCCGCATGCACATAAGTGCATAGCTTCACAGTATCGAGAGTCATAATCGTATCGCTCTGAAGGATCCAATATCCATTTGACGAAGCATCGACGTAGCCACAATACAAATGCAATAATCGAATAAAAGCGCGAAACGAAAAGTCGTGATTTAAAAAAAGAAAAGAAATAAAAAGGAAACCAACGCATCTCAAAGTGCATCAGATGCATCCAGGGATTTTGACGAGCGATAAAAATAATAAAGTCTGTGGAAAGAGCACCCTGCAGCCAAACCTACATTACGAAAAGTCGACTGAGTTAGTGTCCTTAAAAATTCATACGATCTCGTACGTACGTACGTGGCTTTACGAAGTAAAATGACGTTACGTAACACCGGGAAAAGTCCCTGCTGACGCGTGTTATAAAACTGCGAAACACGTATACCTCTTTACTATGGCGGATGCATACGAGTCCCATGGTAAACGTACGTCCAGTCTTTGGCCATCAAGAAGGTCCAACGTCGAGCAGATCCTTTTTGCTCATTGGCTGAGGACTTTTTTGAAAAAGAATTTAAAAGTTCAAGCGCGAGTGTAGGCGAGAAGAAAGGTGCAACTCGCATCTCGCATTTTGTACAGGGTAGTTACGGAAGCGGAGCAACATTGGTTTGGTACTGTGGAGTCTGGATGCTGCTGCTGCTGCTGCTGCTGCTGAACCAGCAGAGAGGAGAGACATTAATTTCTAAGCTTTATGCGGTTTCTTATTAGAATCTCCACGGAGAGATAGAGCCCCAGCTGCTCTCTAGAAATATGACTCTATTTTTCGTTCGTTCTCAAGTTATTTGCGCGACCCCTGCAAAAGGGATGCACGGGCTGCGGAATAATGTTGGCCTTATAAATTGCATAAGGTGGCGGTTGGCGCTTTATGAAAAAAAAAATATGCACGGTTGCATCGTGATTTTTTTTTTACGGATCGACTTAAATTAATATTGCCGACACTTTGGCTTGAATGAAAATACGATTCGCTGATAATTACGATAATTATTATATTGCTAATTAATTTTAAGCTTTCGGGTTATTATTTAATTGTATAATTGGCGCTTGTTAATTATTACGATATGATTTCGTCGGCCTCTATTATTATTATTATGAAATTTTGTCTATTGTCCAGCGAATAATCTTTTTTTCTGGGTGCAAAAAAAAATACAATTCTCGGGAGTGTTAGCGATTTCCGAAAATACGAAAAAAAGTTTTGCACGATATGCGTTTTGACAAGTGGGGCTGCAGAATAATGTTTGGGTGATAAAATACACAAATGTGCTCCGGGTCAATGGAAATCCTATAACTCTTGCGGTACCCATACCTTGCAGTAGTACCAATCGGAATGAGTAAATTAGCAAAATAGCCATTTAGAAAAAAAAAAAATTTAATTTTGCAATTTGTAAAAATTTAAAAATCTACTTCAAGTCAGTCTAAATCGCACGACTGATCCTAGATACATAATAAGTGCACAGCGCTGATCGCAATACTGGTGGGAAATTTCGGAACTACGTAATATAAATAAAATGCATCACGGGATGAATTGCAATCGAAAATATAATCCACTCCCAGACAGTTCCCATGCGCAGGAAAATTCACTCTGTCGAATTATCAAGTGACAGACACTCCATAATACAAAAATAGTTTCGTCGTGCCGAATTTAATTTGTTGCATTATTAGAAATAATCGTAAAACAAAAAAACATTTGCATCCATATCCATCCGCCGCGACGGTTCACACAGTGAAAACAAAATGCATGAATATCAAAGTAAATATTTGAAATATCGGCAATATTGATGCCCGCAATTGAATCGTATATAAAATCAGATTTCCCGATATGCAAATACATCGTCAAGGTAATTACATAAATGAACCCATCAACAGAAGTCAGTGAAACAAATTTTTGTCACTTCGCGACGTCCGAAAATTCGCATAAATATTTGTCACCCTCGTTGAAATTTGCTGAACGACGCTTTAGAATTTTTTCTGGAGTTCTAGCACTTTGAAGAAGTAACGTTTCACTTGCACGTAAAATATACCATTCCACAGGCCATACAAAAATCTAACTTGTTCCCCAGCGTAAAATATCACGCTCCCCTACGATATTTATCCAAGATGAAATATAAGCATGCGTGAGAAACTTCGTTGGCTTTACGATGAGCCATCTAATTTCAACGCGACTGACAAATTGTCCACGAAATGACGCGAGCCCTTACATGCAAAATCTCGGCGCTCCTCCCTGCAACGAGTGAGCACGCGAGAAAATTCACGAAAGCCCAAAGGCACCGACTGCACCCCCGTCATTTTCACCACTCGCTCCCTCTCAGTCATGCTGATACTCCTGAAAAAGAAAAACGAGAAAAAAAGACAAATTGGCACTGACGTTTCTACCCTTAAAAAAAAAGCATCCCTCTCGAAATTCAAAAATACATATTCAGCAGTCTTTCGCTTTCTCCTGCATCGATCTGCCTTAAGAATCCAAAAATCTTGTAAAAAAAAAAAAATATGGATCATCCCTTAAATTTTTACGTATCGAGGGTAGACGCCCCTGGCACAGGTAGCTCTACGGTATCCAGTCACGGGGTTAAGGGAGGAATAAGAATTGGTCGATACTAGAATATCAGTGAAAAGAATACCCAGGGTAGTTTTACTACCCCTTTTCCCACGGGGGTTGAAGGCGCAGTGGTAATGAGGGATTATCATATTTCAAAGAGGAAGATTGAAACCGAATCCACGTATAATTTTATCGATTTAATACAGCATTGTACTGGAAGGACGATCGATTGATTGAACAGGTCGAAATAACGTGTCTTGCGGAACACGCCGAAGAATCGAGAACTCGCAATGAAGTATTTCGTGCTGGACACCTTGAGGGCTACGTCATTCATCCATCCTGAACGGTGAACGCTTATCCAATCGGATTGGTCTGATCGGTATCTAAGATCGTTACTTCCCGAGTCCACCTCCTGGTAGTCAATTAAGGACCTAGCGCGGAGTAGATAGACTGGGGCAGCGCGTATACCAATATAGATAGCGCAAGGCGGCCATATTGGTTGATGGTTATGTGACTGCAAGACGGCAGCAGCAGGTGGAAGAGAAAAATTATTTTAACAACCGCTAACGGATCTCGCTGCTGCGAGTTCGAAGCCAATTCGAATCTAAAGGCGCGTTCTTAAATCAGCGGACGCTCGCGGCATTCACCTGTGGTAATGGCTGCATAAACTGCCGGACTCTCGAGACGACCGTTTCGTTTTTTCCTTTCCTTACAAAGACGTATTTCGCTGTACGAATCTCGAATCTCGACAGGTCGCGTCATTAATGTTAATTTAGTCCGTGCTAAAGAGGCGCGGGAAATTTAAAAATTCAAAACTCGAGTATCAGACGCGGGTAAATTTATAGCGCGATAAATATACGGCATGAGTGCAACTGTTAATCAATTTCGAATTGTCTATAGTATATGCACTTTTTTAACTTTGCATATACACATATATATATATATATTTCTTTTAATTCGTTTCACCATAAATCTACGCAGATATTGTAACTACGAATTGCTGCTTCATTTGTTTTTAGTCGCACTTCGATTAGCCTCTCTACGATTTTCATCCCTCCGCTGTTGGTCGCACTGAAAATTTCTCACGCGACTGCCTATCCAGCGCACGATGCAAATAACGGCTGGTAACAATGAGCGCGGCGGCGAACTGAAAATAATATTTTAACGATAATTCGCTTCGTTGAGTCACAAAGTCTGTTATTTCTTTGAGCTGCCGTCCTTTTGTCGCAATCGGAATTTAATTGTGATGTATCGTCAATTCGTATAATTAATATACTCGCCGGGATTCCATATCCAAGCGGCTGATAAGGAACGAACGAATTAAAGCCAATTTACAATAATAACGAATAGCGAGCGAACTCGCGCGTCGTTCCATTTGTAATGCGATAAGATACGATGAATCTCCATCTTTCATTACAATAAATCCTGAACGTAGCGAATTTTTCTCCTTTCACACTCGACCGGTCGGACGAGCCGCAATAAATGTTATATAGGTATATAAAATTCAGGCTGCATCCGCATGGCCATGCTGTATATAATCACAATTAGCGTCCTATTAGGCACCGAATGTGCCTTCTTATTTATGTCCAGCATTAACATACCTACCGTCGTGTAAACTTATATCACTTTCATCATTTCCCACCCCCTTTTCACCCCACGGTCATCCCTTCGCGTTCCCACCCCTCCTTTGACAAAGACACGCATCGCTCGTTAAATTATTTTTTGATTAAATCGACGAATCACTTTTACCGGGTTACATCGGCGACACGGTACTTGAGAATTTTACAGATTTCTATTTTTACACTCCGGATTACGGATTACGCTGATACGCGAAAATTTGCAATTATCGCTTTCGACATTTTTTTTTTCTTTTTTTTTTCTTTTCCTTAATACTCGATCACGCTCCGCGCCACGGACACTGGGTGCGCTCTCGCATAAAACCGGATATCATATCCGCGAGTCAAAGCTCGAAACCATTTCTCATATAGAAGAAAATAATTTATTATAAAAGCAACGATGAAAAATTCGACTCGTGCTTCGACGCCGCCTTTCATCGATGCAATAAATATCGGCTCGTGTGCCGTTATTTACAGGGCTTTACACTGTTTTTACGACTAAACGTGCCTTTATACGATACGAATTCGGTGCTCCATAATAAGTCGTGGTCGCATAAATATCAATGGTAATTGAATAAACTGAACTTTGCATGCCAATGTCGAAACGCTCTATGGCTAATAGCAAAATAGGCCTGAGTAAATCCGCGCTCGTGCAGCTTCCCTCGTGGGTCCATACGGCAATCCCAGGGTCGCATCTCACCAATAGTAAATAAAATATCAGTATACTAAGAAATCATTTCGATTACCCAATGAGTCAAAATTCGTTTTAAAATTATACAAAGCACAGCACTGACTGATCGATTGCAATACACTTGTATAGAAAACAGTGGAGGCGGATACCGATATAAGGAATAACGGAGAGACACTGATAAGAAAGATTGACCTGATAAGATCTTGAAAAGCCAAAGAACTGACGGAAAAAGAAATAGATAAAAATGTTAAACACGGTACGAAAACGTTTAAATAAAATTTGCCAGGTATCCACGACATGGTTGAGGCCCTGAGGTCGGGGCCTTGCCCGTGGTCCCATAGTCCCGTACCGGTCCCGCAGTGGTCCCTTGGCATCGTGAGGACCACAGCGGGATATCTGTGCTTTTCTCTGTATTAATAACACAGCCTGGCCACCGCTGGTCATATATCCAGTAAAATAATAATCAGAATGATGCGTAACACGTTCCGTATTCGCAAACATGTTTGCGAGCTCGCGAGAAGAATTTATAAGAATCGCAGAGTACAGAAATTTCTAAGAATACCTTAAATCTAAATGTACAAAAAAATTTTCTTAAAATTGTCTTTCCCCAAATAGCACGTTTTTTTTTTACATTAAACCGTCACGGTGAATTTCAAAAAAAAAAATTTCTACGTAATTCCCATACGTTCTCGTAACGCGACAGAGACACGTATTACCAAGTTGGCTTACAGATAGAATTTAAAAATCCCGCCCTTCCCCCACTCCATCGCCAGCAGTCGTAAAGCTGACAAGCAAACAGTCACATTCGAGAGTTAATAGGGTAACTGTGCGGATTTACGGGGTTTCTAGTTTCTGGGAAACTGCCTGGATAACGAATGATTGTAGCGGCCCCCATTTGCCGAACGCATCTCACGCAATTTAGTACTTTATGTAGAGTGCCGCGTAGAAGCACAATGCGTTCGCAGAATGTACGCACGTATCGCTAACAGGACGTATATGCAAATCCTGAACGGAATTAATTTTTCGCATGCGCCGCGTACACGGCAAAGCGTAACAGAAAGGAGGGTTCGGTGCCTCGTTCAATTAATTACAAACGTGACCATCATGCATCAGCGATTTTCCCATTTTTTTTTTTTCCTCAAATTTCGAGAAATCCAACACCCACGACTCCGCGATGTATCTTCGCCAATACGATGCGCCATGCTCGTCGGTGACGTATTTACATAGAATTGAATTTCCCACTGGTTTCTTGAAAAACTCCTTAGAAGCTTCTAATGGGATATAATGAAACGGCCGGCAGGCAGTAAACCAATTATCGCCCAAGGCAATTTTCTTATTTGGCTTCGGGAATAGCCGTTTAAGAGGGACGCCTGCCATTTAAGCACTTTAAATCATTGCCGAGTGCGTCGATACGATCAGCATATTGCGAGCTTGTAATTTCTCGAGCATAATACAGGACAGATTATCGTATTCATCATCTTATTGGTATGTCAATTGCGGTTCCGGCGTGTCCTGATGGCTTATCGAATATCGATACCCTTATCGGAACGTCATTACGTGGGAACAGCAATTACCATTATTATCAACGGATCGATGAAATTCTGTAATTTTAAATATTATAATTAATTCGATAGAAATTTTATTGTTTCAGGGGGAAAAAAAATTAATATACGTTTACCCTGTACATCCTTTATCCCAATTATTATTGGTCCATCTCAGGAAGATGCAGTTTACGTCACATAACGTTTATGCGCATATTCGCCTATTTGTCCGGAGATTCCACGAGCGTGTTGGGTCCAGGCTGGATCACGATGTGGTCCGATGTCCGCAGCATGCACAGTCGTGATCATCGACCCCGAGAGAACATTTCACTGACGTAACGTTCGTGTTCGGTTGGCTACCGATTTTTTTCCTTGATCCATGGAATCTAACGATTTAGAAAAATCGAAGACCCTGAGGCCACGTGCTTGAGCCTTAGATAGGCATCGTTTCGAAAACAATCGGCAAGTTATCGCATCGCGATCCGCCATTGCTCGTCGTTGCCGATTCGATCGAAATCAACCGACGGATTCTTCGGTTACCTGCCTCATTACTTGCACGAGGAAATTCCACCATTGTCACCTTTTCATCAATAAATGTTATTTTACGTCAGCGCGTGGCGCTGCTGCTTTACGCGTATCGTTTAACGGATGACGGGATATGTTGATCGAAATAAATTTTTTTTTTTTTTTTCAATTTGTCAAAATAGCCATCGACACGTGGTACTGTTTTACAGTGAATAGGTATCAGGCGTTTTCAATTGACACCAATGAATGTGAGTGTGTCGGCCGCCGATAGGCAACAAATGAAAGCAGGCATTCGTGAAATCGACTAACTGCCAAACAATTTTTCATTAAAATCCAAATGAAAGGATGAAAACAGCAAGAAATTGCATTGGATCTGACGTCCTACTTGATTTGTCAAACTGTACAATTAACGGCCTTTGTGACAGAAGGAATTTCGAAAAATAATTATCGACAGAGCTCAATGGCAATTCGCTGTGGAATGACAATTCACTGGGGAATGTAGGTACATTTCACGAAAGTATTCAATAGATCAAATTGAAACTGGAAAAGTATGCTCGACTGAATTGGCAAGGCTGTATTTTTTTTTTTTTTTTGTAACAGGCCAAGTACGCCGCTCTATACATATATTCAAATGCGTCTCTGGTTGACAATAAAAGTTCATGGAGGATTGATCGAATTTATATGGTCAATGAGCGAAAGGGGCAATTCGCAGACTGAAAATTGAATATGCATGCCAGTCGCGCAGTGCAGGTAAACTGGAAATATGGAGGCTGGATCTTTTACAAATCGATCCCACACTATAAGTTATACTTAAGTTAACGTTTACTCGTAATATGCTTTCCCGCGCCGCCTTGTAAATAACCATCACACGTACTGAATCCAGAAAAATCCGATGGCAACATGCGTTTCCACGAGGAGCGAGCGGTCGTTCTTTAGATTTATTGATTACAAATTGCACGGTGATCGATCGCTAATGATACCGCGAGTCTGGGACGAGATGTATTTATGAATCTACAAAATATAGCCTTATTAAATCATCGCGCGCCTCGTCCTGTCTGAAAACGTTGGATAATGTTCGAGGTGTACTACGTAACTTGGCGTCTGTCACACTGTTAGGCTAGAGATTCAAAATAAGAAGAAAAAAAAAAATAAAAAAAAAACTTGAAGGAATCTCGTCAACCAAATGTCAAGCGTCGTGATCCGTCGTTCGCTGCAGCGCGCATTGCAGACGTTGGACGCTCGACGTCGAAAGGCCAGAGTGGCTGGAATACCAGAGTAGTTTGTTCCCGAAGAGGTGACGGTGAGAAGGTAGAAAGGAAGGCCGAGGAAAGTCGTGGGGAACGAAGTAGAAGAAGAGGTAGTAGTAGTAGTAGTAATAGTAGTAGTAGTAGTAGTAGTAGTAGTAGTAGTAGTAGTAGTAGAAGAAGAAGAAGAAGCAGAAGGCGAACGAGTCTCCTTAGAGACTGCATCTTGGCACGGCACGACACGGCGGCCAATTGCCGGAAATCGGCGGCTCCGGGCGACGTCAAAGTCAGGTCGAAATCACAAGTATAAAAGAAGAAAATAGTAGAAGAATCGAGGCGACAGTGCGAAACAAGAGAAAATAAATAAATAAGAGAAAGAGTCAAACTGCAAGGAAGATGGGAAAGGAGAAGAGGATCGAGAGGATATCTTTGAATTTCTTTCTCCTTTATCTACCTTCTCTATTTCACATCCTCCTCTTCGTTAACGTGAGACTCGAAGACTTACCGAGAATCAACGGCCTGGGTCTCCCCTCGTGTCCGAGCACCACTTTAAGGACGTTTCACACGATGGAAATGTATTCAGGATTTAAAATTTCCGCGTCCCGTACGAATCTGGGAAATTGACAATGGATAACAGTGAGCGACACGCGTATTCGAATTGACTTTCACCGCGGATTTACGAGTAAACTATTCTCATGAGATATATAAACCAGAGCTCGTTACCTTGTAGACGACGTAGAAGGCTGAACGTAGCACGTAAAGCGTAGAACCTCCACGGAATGCCGACGACCAAGTCTTGCCTGACAATACGTTACAGCAAACAAGGTGCTCTAATAGAGTGCGTGGCTGAAACCGCGTTTCGAATTCCCAATTATCGTAGTTGACTCGTTGGCGAAGGTTTTCTTCGAAGGTTCAGCCATGACGATTTTTATACACTGACAGCATCTGCATTTCTCGCGCATAACGCGGCTAACAAGTATAGAAATGTATACGACGACAACGTACGTACGTAAAGCCGAGAGCCTGTCATTCTAGTTACGCTCTCTACGGACTAACTAGAGCGGAAGCCGGGTGGCCGCCATTGTATAGCCAAGATTGGTCTACCCCATGGCTCCGGATTAAGTCAGCACGCTGCATATACTCTTACTTGCACACGCGTTAAGGAACACTGTTCACTTCTGAAAAAGGTAACAGGTGCGGAACCCACTCGACTACCATTCGAACACAACCAGACGAACATCCACCTCCATCTTGTTTTCTTCCTACACCATTGTCACCGTTCTTACGAACAATACTAATTTATACACAAACCGAGCACCGCACAACACTGAGGCCACAAACAGTCCTAGATCCCAGGAGAATGCACGAATCAGTCCGTCACGTTAACTCGTCTTTATCTACATTAATTTTCTACAGTTGAAAGTATTTAATACACTTTTCCTGACTTATGCACAAAGGAATGTAACCGGCGTCCTCCGTCCTTCGCTACTGGCACGAACGGAAACTTCGTTCCGTTTTTACTACTAGAGATTACTAGTGGTGAAGCGGAACGAACTTTCCGTTGGACCCAATAGGTTCGACACCACCCGCCAGTTAGCGCCACGGGCGTTTCTTCCTTCTCTTCCGTCGTTACGTTCAAACGGCACAAAAGTGTTTGTATCCGAGTATAAGAATGTACTGCTTGCAAAAGTTTTTTCAATTACAAAATGTCTTTCGCTTAATTGTCCTATATCTTAGAAATAACTTCTGTTGAGACTAAAAAGATTAAAGTGTTTATCTGTGCTACGCGTCTACGAATAGAACAACTCCTCGCAGATGGAGTTTGCCAATTGTGGTAACACTCGATCCTAGACATAACACTCGAACGGTCTCTATGAGTAACACTCCAGTCTGGTAGACAGGCGTGCAGATACAGGTATACTATTTTCTCTCTATTTCTCAGCTACACACGTTTTCGTACAGTTACATCCTGTCTCTCTCGGTAACCATAGAAACTTTATAACTCCAGCTCTCTCTACGTCTTTTTCTCACTAGGAAGTTAATTAGAGGAGTAGAAAAAGTTGAGAAAGGACGAAGGAGTTTTGGTAGAATATAATGTGTCTGGAGCCCTTTTATTTCTGGATTCTCGATTAAATACAGTCGCTCCGGTAAGTTGTTCTCCAAAAATTCTGCACGTCCTCGAAAACGAACCTGTCTCTTACGTAAAGAATTCATTCTGTCCTTAGACAGGCCTCGTATCAAAGCTCGTGTCCGCTTAGAACGCATAATAAAGATATTAATAAATAAATTTCGAAAGGAACGAACCGTGACCGCCGATACGGTCTCTTTGTGCGTCCCACATGAATAGGATCTATTAAAAAGATCAGTTACAGGCTCTGCTTGGATCACATACTTTCTTACTCCTATTATTATTTACTTTCATTATATACAGGAACGTCGTTGATGTTTTCTTATGAGGAAATTACTTGCAGCAAGAAGAATCCCCCGTTCGATGGCAAACGTAATGCCAGTACTCACTTGACTGACTTCTCGACGAAAAGTTACGATGCAATTAATTTCATGATTCATTTTAATTGCCAATATTACTTTAGCGGACTGTACGTTACTGTGGGTGAAAACTGCGCTCAACGTCTATATTTATAAGGCGTACCTGGACAGCCTCGATCCTTTGTAATTAAAATAATAAGATTAATGTTTCGTGTGCCCGTGCGCAAATTGAGCATTTATACATATGTAACTGTCAGTTCAGAAGACATAATGACTTTTCGTATAATTTCAAATTAAGGTATGCACTTTCGCAGCCTCGCGGCGTGCCACGTAATATGAATATGGCGTTTGCAGTAATTTACAGTCTGTACTATTAAAGTAATGCTTTCCCTTTGACTTTTTTTCTATATTTTTTACTTTCAAAACAGTTTCCCATTAAATCAATAGTCTCTGTTTGCCCGAAGTATAGTTTACGACACTTTCGACACTGAAATCAGTCGACCTGGAATTACCGATAAAAATAATTTTACGTCTAAAAACTTGCTAATAACATACATATATATTTTACAGATATTCCCGATAGATTTTCTTGAACGAGTAAGACAC
>JARQSV010000050.1:54314-78829 GCA_030142285.1 Calameuta idolon | reverse complement strand
CGTCTAAAAACTTGCTAATAACATACATATATATTTTACAGATATTCCCGATAGATTTTCTTGAACGAGTAAGACACTGCAAATAATTGCACTTGAAAAGTTGAGCATTCACTTCACTCTCTACCTTAACAATGTAATGTGCTTGAATACAAGCCTTTGGAGTCTCCGAACTGTAAACAATTAAAGGCATCTCTAAGTAACCAACAAACATAATTAGCGAACGAGAGGATCGATTAATTTAAAAAGAGCATACTAAGCTCTTCGCGTAGACTCAACGCTGAGAGAAACTTTTATATATATTAATGAACATGAAGGACAATGGACCAAAGTAACAAATACATCTAATTCAAACTCAATCGAATTATCGACGTGCGACTGGTTAACCTACTTTTTTTCTTATCACTGTTTCAGAAAATGGAAGATCCAACTCGCATAGGAGTGTCCAACTCGTGTCAGTTTGCTTCGTCGAGTCAGCAAGGACTTCAGGATCCTAAGAGGAGTCCAGTAACGATATAAAGTTCAGCTACTGAAAGGATCGCATTCTGATGTCAATCTGAGAATATAGCTGCTTCAAGGAGACAAGAATACTTGGTGGAAGTTCCATTTCCAGCTTGCAATTCTTGAAAAGTCCAAGGGCTCTCAATTCGTCTGAAGCATCGAGTCGTTCGATCAAAAGTACTGCTGGCACTGTGGATATCGCAATGGAAGAAGTAACACGATTGACCATAAACGTCTCATTAGGTTGCTATACCTTCTACATGCTCGAATCATTTTTCATCTAGACTGCAATGGCACCAGCTACTTTGGTATCTACGTACGCATGTATGTACATACGTGCATGCATACTTTCCTATCTAACTATCTGCCTACCTACTTTGTACTTCTGTTTCCAAGACGATAACCCACACAAAGCCGTATATCCTTTCTGTGCTTGAAACTTTTTCTTTTTTTGGCTTTCTTTCTTTTTTTCCTTCTTGCCACTTTATATCATCCGGTGTGGGTCGGAAGGGTCTGCCTACAATTCTCGCATATAATATACTGCTGGTTAGAAGAATAGGCAGGCAGGCGACGTACTTAAGTCTCGAAGAGCTATTGTTCTAAAAGCCGCTCTTGCCTTTCAAACATGGAGCGAGGCGGGCAACCTTCTGTTCATGAAAACGTCAAAATCTTCAATATTATATGGAAAGATTTTTAGGCACTGTCGAGCATGAACGCCTGCGAAACTTTTGCCAAGTTATTTCTTTGCAGATTTTACTATGGTGTTTTAGGAACTCGCGTATTTCTCTTTAGCTTGGTCCAATGGTTGTATTTATGATTTTGGTACGGTTATCTGAAAGTATTTTCAAAGAGAAATTTTATTTTTTAATTAACTACCACTGTGCTTAAGAATATATCATTCGCGGGTGTGAATGATATTATATTTACATTTATTTCAGTTTTTATCATTTAAATATTCCATGGAAATTTAACGTGAATATATTTCTTTTTAGGGGAAACGACCACTTTGAATACATAAATAATTAAATTTAATTTAAGTATACATTATAGTTCATGGATAAATTTCAGGACGATTTTTTAAGTAGCTAAATATACATCGTATACAATATGTAATTTTGTGTCAAAATTGTATCTCGCGTCAACAGACATTTTGTTGCTGATGGCTTTTCAATGTTAAACACCAGTAAATTACCGTAATTTTCGATTGGCGCTGGGATCCATGTAATAACGAAAACGAATTTTTGATATGTCGAGCCATTAAGCCGATTTATTATTTCGCCAGGCAAACCCTACCGCTGTGATTATTAGAGCAATTAAAAAATTGATATCCCAACGCGACGGACAAAGAGCAGTGAAATTTTTTTACAAGCAATTCAAAAATAAATTTTTAATTCCTGGAAATGACAATCGTTCCCAATCAAAATATAAACATTCAAATTTGCAATAAAAATTGGTGACTATAATCTAACGGCAACTGTCGTTATTTCTATTGAATTTTATAGTAACTAATCCGACTTAGCGTTCACAACTAGAAAAAAAAATAAACACACAACAGTCGATCATCGCGTATTAAAATTACTCGTAGATCGAACTGGCATAATTCCACTCATCGATCATACTTATCGATAATTCTAACCGAATAGGTCCAACCCTGTTGCATTAGAAAGTCCTTGAGTAAGCAACACGACAGGTATACCTGGTAGCAATTGCTGCTCGTTTGTCAATTCCGCCACTGAATTATTAACGTTGCACTTAAAATGGTCGCCACTGTTTTGCAATTCACCGAGTGGGCGAATCCCTTTAAAATTTTGAATTTCAAATTCGGAATCGTAATGCAATCAGAAATTCCTATGGATCGAATATTTGTCACAGCACAAGAGGCTTGGCTTCTTTTGAGAACGATTGTATCTTAAGTTTTATTATTTTCTTTTCGACTTCTTAGTTTGTCTCGAGTAAAATGGAAGAAGAAAAAAAAATCTGACTGATCAACGAAAAAATTTCTTATCGGTACATCGTTACGCTTCAAAAGGACTTTTCCTTCGGGTCCCTTTACTCTTTATTTTATCGCCACTTATCCTTACCATCTACTGCAGAAGCACTCTTTACGTGAAGATCTCTTCGGAAATCCTTCTAGAGGCTCCATGGACTGATCCGTCTTGAACTCTACGTAACATTTAACGATGAAAAGACTCCGCAATTTGACGTCATAGCTCGTTGTACCTTTTAAAATGATATTTACGAGAAGACGAATATACTGGATGCTTAGTATCGACTTACCAAGGTAAATAGTTTAATTACGTAAGTCCTGGCAAGTTAAATAAGTACGGTATAATCTTAACTCTCGCATAAACAGTGCGCGATAATTGACAAATTAGAAATTTCGAACTTCCTTAATTGAGTTTACACAAACGACACTTGAACGTAACCCCAAGTACATTGAAGTTAAAAAAAAAATTTAACGCATAAAGTCACTGAGGTAACGTGTACCAATAAGTGAAAGGTATTTTGAAAAATTAAAAAAAAAATATCAATTTTACGTCAGGCTATATAAAAATTTTATAGACGTCATAATACGACGTATATCGAATAGTGTTAAATGGCCAATAATAAAATTGCAGATGTACGCTCTAATAAAATAAAAATACAAAAATAACATAAAAAAACAGTGGAGTAATAATCTATAGAGAAAAAAGAAAAAAAAAAGAAACTGAATAAGCATCCTGATTGCGATCCATTCTTGCGGCCTGGTAAGAAGAGAACAGGGGTATTTAGCAGTACGGAATTTCGCCGAAAGATTCCTAGGGTGGATATCAGGTCCGAGTTAATCGTCATAGTGGAAACGCCGAGAGGAGCAAAAAAGGAGTCCCAGTACGAGTGCCAGGGCCCAGAGAGACCACCTCACGAGACGACTCCGGCGGTCAGCAGTGCTAATATCTTTGGCGTAACCAAAAAGTAGGATCCGAGGCCCAAGTGGACTTGACTGAACTGGGACTGAGTTGGGCCCCGACTCGACGTGGCTGAATTCGAGGCACATAACGCCAAAAGATGCAGAGCGAGAGGATGAAGCTGGGCTCCTCTTGGCGCGTACGCAGATATATTCGCCGAGAACAAAATCGGAAGGGTTATGATACGCGTGTCAAATTTGGACGGGGCCCAAAGACCGCCCACGCGGTGAGAGCGTAAAAGGGGCCCGCTCGATCGGGCCAGGGCCCCCCTCGTTTAATTATCGTACCTACGCCATGCTCGTGCACGTAAATCACTTGGCGATGCGATTTCGTTTTATTTCGCCCGTCTTAGCCCCTTTTCGCGAGGAGGGTACCGAGGGAGGGAGGGGGCCCCTTTCTAAAATATGACGGGCCCAGAGTTAATACGGCATTTAATCGGGAATGTGTGGGCACAACATGCTGGCGTGCCATAACGGAGTGTACCACGGCCCTCTAAGCTAATTATGAAATATAGCCTTCCCATTGGCAGAGCTCACCGGTACTCCTAGTGTCACGTGACCTCTGAGCTCATCCGCTTTACCGCCACCCTCTGGCGAGCTAACCCCTACGGGGCCCCATGACACTTTAAACTTTACCATCAACCATCATGAAAATCTCAAAGAAAATCGCACGTACCGTCACCTCTGCACTGGGCCCAATCAAATATCCATTGGGCCTTATATATGTCCCTAAAAATGTCTACCAACCAGTGACTAATGAAAGTACTCGTTTCTCCCTATAAAGGCTGATATACATTTATTTGGTAGACCCCAGCCAATCAGCCTCCGCAATTAGACTCCTTACTTGCTCATACTCATCCTCGGTCCGATATCATTGGTCCAGTCGTAAACCAATCCACGCGAACACGCACGCCCGTGCCAGTACGTGAACCACGAATAAGGCCCTCCCTTTAAAACGGGGCCTTACTTCGATCCGAAGGTACCTACCTTATTGCTGCTCTTTTCAAAGATCGCGACTCTTAAGCCGCATTAGAGCGCCGACCCCCTATGCTTATTTGGAATCCACGACCACCCTGCCGGCCTTACGTATAATTAAAGCCGACACTATCTCACGACCAGGAACAAAGAGTAGTTCGTATAACACGCATGCCCTCTAATCGAGAATATGATACGTGCATTATACTCTTTCTCAGTCTCGAATATAAGCCCTATTGGACAAGATTAAAATCTGACTACGGAGCGGAGCCAGCTGACATGTTGGCTACATGAAAACGCTATCAGCCACTCGACTACCGTCCCCTTCATTGTCAATGCCGATCCCGTTCCCAGATTTATTCATGCGCGCTTTACATATCCGACATTACGTTATCACTATGAAATACCAAAGCATTAATATCACCGTTGCCAATTGGCACGACGTTAATCTTCAACCTGAACCTCAGTGAACTCCCTTTCGTCGTCCTTGGTCGGAGCGTATACCTTATGCCAAAAAAAAAGAATTCACGTACATTCCTTTCGGGAATTCTCTACCGAATGGATCGATCCTCTCGCGGAGGATGCGCTCTGGAAACAATCGAAAGGAAACGAAAGAAAAGGAAGATCGATATTTACTTGCACGCTACGCCGTGTGAGATTTACTTGTATATTCGTCTTTTTTTTTTTTTTTTATTTATCCGTCATTATCTTTCCGATCGACACGCCATGCGTACTGTCTCTTTCTCTCGTACAGGTGCTTTATAGATCGCGCTATCGACCGTTCAAAATGAAAACCTCCTACGAGGTAATCGGCCACAGTGAGAGATCAATCCATTTCCAGGAAGCCAATCAGCGAGTTCTCGATGTGCTCGGGCCCTATTTTCTTTGGGACTGATGCCGATGCTGATCGGAGCGGATCGAACGAGATCTCGGAGCGCATTGGTCCCGCTTCGCAGATTCCTATTTATCTGCTTCTTACAACACGGAGAGACCTAAAGAGTGAGAGAGAGAGAGAGAGAGAGACAGGTGATGGTTAACAAGCGTCAACGTATCTTAACTCTCGTGGTATTTCATCTAAACGGCAGCACCGATAGAGACATAAAATGTAAAGGGAGTAAGGGAAAGGGGGGGAGGGGGGGGGGAGGGGGAGGAGGTCGTTGAGTGAAGAGTGAACAGCCAAGAGAGTACAGTGTTGGAGTCAAGAGAACCAAGAACGAAAGCAACGCTCCTGAAGGTCTCTCTCTCTCTCTCTCTCTCTCTCCCCCTACCTCTTTCTCTCACCACTCTCTCAGCGCAACGATGTGTGTGGTCCATCGTGCCAGCCGCCAGGCCCGACTCGCTAATAACACACCCCTCTTCTGTCGAGCCACTCTGCGAACCACCTTCGCCCCTTGGAAGAAAAAAAATAGAAAAAAATCATCCGAGAGATTCGAAAACCAGACTGGCAAAGCATCTTCTATGAATGCCTTGGCGAAATGGACCCCATCTTGCTCTCTATCTTGATGCTCGTTCCTATCTATAGATATACGTATCCTATGTCCTTATTCTAGTGTACATATATGTATATGTATATATATATATATATACACATCTTTTTACGATTTCTTTGAAAATTCGACGCATTCGCTTGCCTTGCTGGCGAATTTCTCGCATTCTATCGCTTCATTATAAAGGACCCAGCATCCCGGATTCCCGATTCGGACAACGACTCTGGCTGTGGCGGATATAAAGGGACTCGCTGCGTTCATTGCTGCCTTTAGTGTTTCTTTTATTCCTTTATTCGTTAGTTTCGCGCCAAGGTAATTCGTGTAACAGACAATTCCCAGTGGCTTTATCGGGCAATTGTGTTTGCTTGGATTTTTCTTTTTTACGTCGAGCATGTGCACGTACGTGACAGCGATATATCGGGGATTATGTACTGGGTCGATGGGAGAAGTATGGGGACGGGTACGAGTAGCCGATATGGGAGATGGTACGAATTTAATCAATAATTAATTAACTTTCTACTTGATAATTAATGTCCTATTGAAAGACGCTAGGCAATTAGGACGCTCAACAATTTATTCCCGTTGGAAATTATTTTTTTTATCGCCACTAATATCTACTACCTATTCTATTCGTTAGATCGAATCGGGATTTCGATTGTATCGACCCTCGAGGCCACCTCGTGTATCTCGTAAATCAATATCGCTTACCCAGTGACTTTATTAGGCATGAAATTACACAATTTTTATTACGTAGGTCAAATTAAAAAAAAATATACCCAACCTTTACCTGCGGTAGTCGTTGCAGTTTTTTTTTGTTGCACCGTAATTCAGCATAATATCTGATTCACGTTTATTTTTGCGACTTTACCAATTTTTATTGATAAGGAAATTTCAAGTGTCCTCGTACATGTATCATTTCATATTGACTTGACCTTTGAACTTAAATTATGCAAAGATCAAAAGTCTCGGATAAGCGTATTACGCAAATTAGGATATTCCAAGTGCTATTTTTTAATATGTTTTTTAATTAGTTTTTTTTTTTCAACGTTACTTCCGGTGCCACAGACCTCAGACAGGAAGTCATTAATACGAACAAAGGTTCATTATTCGCATTGATTCTCTTCCTTAATCACAATCCGTCAATCACGAGATTTATATCGATCCCCGTAGATTCGTCTTAACGTCGTTAACTTGCAGCTGTTATCAAATCAGATCCAATTGAATTTATCGACAAAGTGGCTCCACCTGGGCGAAGGAGCGCGAGTCACTGACAATTCAAATTGAAGAACCGCCTTAAGCCTTCGCAAGGCCCATTCACAGTTGCACCTTGTTCAAAGCGTCATAACCTCTAACCTGACATACCTTTCGTTACTATTTAAGAGAATTGTGGCCAATAAATTACCACACTAGAAATGCCGCCGAGGGTGAATTATGGTTATTTAAAAGTCGTGAGTCAACTCGGGTCATTGGTGGTTTATCGTTCGCCCCCGAAGCCTTCATAAATACAAAGTAACATTCGATTAAACGACGCCCCCTATATGCTTTGACGAAAATTTATGCCTTGACTTGGCAAGGATGCATTTGCAATAAGACGACGCGGTGCATTCTGCGGTTTAAAGGTGTAAATGAATGCAAGTGGGACGAGTGAATTTATCTTACTTGCCTGCCCGCAAGACACTATCGTTACATTCGGTATAGGAAATTGCGAAAGTTTCTACGAAAAGTTCATGACTGCATAGAAAATGTATTTTTTCGTTATTGAAATAACCAAAGAAAAAATTGTTTAATACGAACCCAATAAATACATTCTTATTTGAATATTTTTCATATCGCTTTAATAAGAAACCGAATTCCGGTTCTTATAAAGGCCTACGCAGAAAACGCCCAACCCCTTGATGATCATTAGCTTTCAATTCGAAACGACCGAATTAAGGTGCGATAGTATAGTATACAGTACGTATCGATACTCTACCTACTTCTTTTATTGCACGGTTCACCATGCTTATGGCTTTACGTGGGCAAATTGGGCGGAGCAACGGTTCAGAGGTTCTCATAGACGATGAATATATTTTTCGCAAATAATTCCTCGATTTTTGAACGCCTCGGCGAAATTGAGATATTTCATAATAAATAACTTTCCATATCGATCGCAATAACGCACGAGATAAAGATCGCTCGCGCTATGCGTGAAAGTAAAAGAAAATTTACACCACTAAAATCCCATCGAAGGTACCTGAGTGGACGGGGAGAAAAATTCGCGTGCGTTCAAAGCGTTCGTAAAACGATGATAATATACTCGAGTAGGCGTATCTGAGCCGGGAGAGCGTAATACGTTTTATTAAAATCTGTCGAATGAAAGGAAAACAAAATGTGAAGATCGAGCGAGGAGTTGAGTGCCCGTAGGAAGATACACGAGATGCGTTCACACATTCCGTTGTCTGCTTGAGCCGCTCAAGATGAAAGCCGACTAATTATTAACTACTCTTTCCATCCCTTCTTCTTTCTCTCTCTTACTAAATTTCCCCCAGCCTCTCAGTTCCTCCTTTACTATTCTAGTCGCTGTCCGTCTCTCTCTCTCTCTCTCTCCACACTGTACGTCTCTTGTTACGTCTTACGTACTTTGGCCGTCTCTTTCCGTCCTCTTCCCTCTTCTCTCATGCATGGACTATATTGGACGGCTTTACTATATATGTATATATATAATATATAGCATCACTTATATATTCTCATTCTCTCGATTCTCTTCCTTCCAACTTCTCTCGATCCACCTAACCATCCTGTATAGCCATTCCTTGGGATAGCTATAATACATAAGTGGCAGAGGGCCGATCATCCAGTAGATGGGTACCTCTTAAAATGTTGAGTAACAGTAATGTTCCTTGATTGACCTTAATCCAATCCACGGGACGCTCCTGAATCTTGCAACCTGACCAGACTGAGGGACGGGTCGTTTCTATGTGATTAAACTCGAATGCTCTTCGGCAATAAGAATCGTATTGGGAGATTAGAATGTTCCTGACGTCTTGTCAGTACGAAAGTGTCGGATCGAAGAAAAGAAATACAGTTTGACATATCGGGCGTCCTTTTTAATTTTAGACACATTTTGGCTATTACTTTGTATTTTGGCATAAATTTTCGGAAAATTCACGAGCAACGTAATATATGTTTTTTTTCTATACGGTATATCCGGATACGGGTGGGATTGTTATTCTTTGGAAAAAAAAAAACCAAGTAACGTTACTGCAATAATTCCCGTAAATTGTCGTTGGAAAAAGCCAAGAGATTTGATAACGTCGAGCCGATCGGCACAATAGGGATATCGATAGTCGCTAAATCGATAACATATTTTTCACAATTCAACCCATTCGAGAACGCGAAAGCCACCCGATTCCCCTATAAAATAGCGCGTGTGTCATTGATGAACGAGAATTTCGATGATACGGATTAGTTTTCATGATGCGACGATTATTCGCATTTTTTTCTGTCGCTCGGATCGAAATGTCAAAGGCTGCTGATTTACGTGAGAAATCTTCCCACAGTAGTCAGCCAGCGCTGTCGTGGATCCTTGAAAAAAAAATTCCACGGATTCTTCATTTTCGAAATTTGACAAAAGTTCACGAAGATCTTATTGAATTTTTTTGTCTAAAATTAATATTCAAAATTTTCACGAAAAAAAAAAAAAAAAAAATCATCCCACAACGTTTACTCAATTTCAATGATTCGTGGAACCCTAATGGTTCTCATGAGCAAAAGTAACGAGTCATCCGAAACAATGGCGCTTTATTCATCAAAGGTCTATAGAGAATCATATATCTCCCGTCACTACGTCGAACCAGGACGAATCTTGGTCTGACAAGATGGAAGCTAATGCCGACGTCGGTCGAGGCTGCCCCGAAGAATAAAGTATTTCGTAATAATCCAATAGCAATTCGTTCTTACGCACCTTACCCATGGAGTAACCCAGAACCGATTATCAATCGTCTCTAATTAGACAGGTGGCACTGTCACATGCAAGTACACGAAGATATTCCACGCATGATTAACAGTGACACGTGCCGCCAGCGTGTGAACAAGTTACGGCCCCATACGCCACACGTCCATATGTACATACATGTCCAATAGGACGTATGGCACAAATACGCACGTTAACTTTCATCATAATGGGATAGGACGTGTTTTATACTTTCACCGTTCCGTAGATCCTGGAACGTGACTCTACTTTCGATCAAATCAAATTGAATTGATCGATCGACCGATCGATCGAGATAATCGACCTATCGGACGCTACTTTTATTATTACTTGTACTACGTATGTGTCTCATGAGTATTAGGGAAATTTTCGATTGGCGTATTGTTCTATAATAGTCACGATACGAATCAATGTACGTTATTACTTCGAACGTACTTTAGCTAATAAAATTTCGTGCAATTCGTACAAGAGTCGCTTGTATTTCGCGAGTTAACGCGTAATGACTGTATAAACGTTTTTTTTTCTTCTTTGCATTATGCAATTAATGAATCATTTATTGACCTTTATTTTTTTTTCTTTAATGGCTGCTCTCTTCGCTTTGCTTTCTCTTTGTTATTCGGCGGGATAGGCTGGTAGGAAAAATAGGTTATCAGGTGAAGGGACACATAATGGGCAGATACCTTAGTTATTATTATTGTCCGTATAGGCGCTGATTGGTAACTGTCAGGATACGTTGGCTGTTAATATTATCGTCGAGCTAAGAAATGTCCGTTTCAATATCTGTCAAATGTATTCATTACGCGTGACGCGTGACGTTATTTTATGATAAAAAGTAACTTATGACATTTTTATAGAAAAAAAATCGTAAAGTCAAACGAATCTTAATTTCGAAAGTCTCGTCAAGCTTGTAGAGGGAATCACAGGTGTCGCGAGGGATATCGACGCCATGTTGGATAGAAAAAAAAAATTAATCCATTTTATCTCAGTGTGTGACTCGCTCGTCCAAGATTAAATGTCCGTCGGGAGATAAAATTACCCGAAACCTAATGTCAGATGGATCCCAGTTAACGAAAAGTTCTTGTCCCACGAATTATCAAGTTTTCTAATTCAATTTTTAATAACCGCCTGACGTCTCTTGGGTTTTGATTTTCCCCGGCACGTTTCCCTAGTTACGAAATTACGAAACACGACGGAAACTCCATTTCCCAGGGAATCGCGCGTTCGAGCACGACCTTCTACGTGTTTAATCGTATAGCGCAAGGTACACGCGGACATTCACAAGGGTTACAACAGTCATTGGTCCAGAATAATTTTTTTGCAAAATCTCCATTTAATCGTACATGATTAATAGCACAGGATCGAATAATATTCCACGGGTATTTCTACCATTAATAAAATCTAATTGATTACCAGCCATTCTCATTAGTTCCGAACAATTAAATATCCCCTCTTCTTTTTTTTTATCATATCGATAACTGATCAATAAAAAAAGGGAATATGATCATCGAAGATAGAAAAATTCCAAAAAAAATACCATAAATTTCTTTATTCTCTTAAATATAAAAGATCATCGAAAAAAATTGTACGACTCGTTACGTCACAATGACGTCATATAAACTTATTCAAATTATAGAGATTCTTTTTAATTCGTCTCTTATCTATCGCGTTATCAGCCTTTAAAAAAAATTAAACAACCTCTCTTATCGGCCGATCGGAATAAAACGAAGGGATCGAATCTCATTGAAAATCCTTTAACGACGATACCAAAGCATTAAAGCTCGATGCCCAAAACGAGTAAGTTATCGCGAACGAAGCACGATTATTAAAGAGTTAGCTTCACGTGTCCAAGTGACATCGAAGCTCATTGTTATTCAGACTGCATACTTTATTAGGGCGGAAGGAAAGGCGGAGACGTTGGAGATTATGAGATCGACTCTCTCGAGTCAATGTTCAGCTCACGGCTGGTTACGTAACCAGCTAGGTAGATTGAACTTGGAGTAACTCGGATACCTCGCGGAGACCGACAGCGTTTAACTTCTAATTGAATTGTGAATCCCAATTGGCAGACCGAGGATATAGAAAGGCCCGTAGATAAATCAACTGGGTACACCTTCCAATTGAATTATCAATTATCAATTTCATTCGGCGAGAAACCAGAAAGGAAGATGAAAATTTCATTCAAGCAGAAAAACAATAATAGATTCCGATTGATTTTTCACCGTTAGCTTCTCTCGATTTTCAATTATCGAGCACAGATTATAGATTGAGGTTATGTCCTTGGAGATGGTAGGATAAATTTTTTGTTTAATAACTAAAACCTTTCTGGTCAAATGTATATGCGTAGGTGGAGGGTCGTGAAAAATTGTGCTAACCCTAACGATAATGGAGTTAACTAATTAGAGGGCGAACGTCGTAGGACCCCAACTGGTATCGAGATGGGGTAAACGGGATATGTCAAATGCAAAATACTAGTAAATCAAAGGGCACTCTCTCTCGTTATTAAGTTATGAAACATAGGGGTGGGTGGCAACACTGACTAAAGTGCGTATATACGTCCTTTAGACTCCTGTAATTTTCCAGAGCAGCCGACACTCCCCAAACGAAGCTTTAATCCAATTTTCAATCAGTCCGTGGGGCCAGTCAGCTGGTACCGGCTATGGGGAAATTTCGTTTTGTTAAATTGAATGCTTTCAAGGTGAATGCAAGTTTTTTTTTTTTCTTTTTTTACCATATGGTAATCGTGCACTTAGGTATACGTTACGTAGCTATTATGGGTTCACCGTAAAGTCATTGGTTATCGTCCGTATCGATGGGAAGAGAACAAAAAAGAGGTAATTGGTCCGAATGGTCCAGAATGCTATTACGGGATGCTGGCAAGAAATCCTCGGTAAATTTCAAATGTTCCCGCCACGCTGAACCACGAAAAAGCAAATCGATTTGTCCCCGTCGTAAAATTCGCTCTCGGCATCTGTGAACCAACTTCGTCACGTTTCACCCACATTTGAATTTATGCAAAATGCTCCGTGTACATCAGACCAGCTCGCGAGGTTAACGCAAGCCGCGGTGCTCGTGAGAAGAATAAATAAAAAAAAAAAGAGTCAAAAAAAAAGGTGTTAGACTCGAGCCACAGGATTTCACGGTGAAGAATTCCAAAATTTCTATACGGCTAATTTTTTTATTTTTGAAAAAAAAAATATTTTTTCACACCCCACCAAAGGGTCCGATCTTCGTTGACCCTCGCGGAACTTTACTTAACCTTATACACACATAGGCTCCTCTTGTAACTGGTTCCGGCTAGCCAAGAGAGAAAGCACGTAACACACGAGGGCAAGGGACGAAGGGTGCAATCTTGGAGGTAGCCCACGAAATAAATGCACACGCCTACGAATTTTCGTGTACGTGCTACCGCCTTAGACACTCCAAGCACGTACAATGGTGCGACACCCGGCATATGAACTATTGGCCGACATGAACCCCCCGCAGTCACCCCAGACGCTCCTATGTTCTCAAGGTTCTTCCCAGCAGAGCACTTCGCTCCGTTGAATCCAGCACTCTGTTTTTCGAATGAGTTTTCGGCCCACGTGCTCAGTTACCAGATAGAGTAACTTCCACTGTCTTTCCAGAGCGTCCAGAGAAATAAATTTGAGTAAATTCAAAAGATAAACAAAATCTCTACCTGCGTACAGTTATACCTTGCAGACACGATGGTCCTTGGATTTAAATTAAATAATAGTCATAATAATAATAATCCACCAGATTCCCCACTCCACGGGGAGTGGTCCATGATATTTGAATACGTGCATGCCAAATGTATGTATGTTTCTCTTTATGTCCAATTCAGCTTCCTCACTCGCTCATCCATCGGCTGGTCCATTGGCTCCGGATCTCACGGCAATAAATAAGGGAGAAGAGATGCTGTGGGACGACAGTAGCCATGTCGTGCGGAATGCATCGGCTTCTGTCAAACGAGAACGACGCTCGATCCCAGCAGCCATTGAACGGCTGGACGAGGCTGCTGGGAGCTGATCCAGGACTAGATTGCATTAAGGCTTTTCCAAAATGAGCGATTCCTTCGGCCGCTTCTTTCTTTTGGTCTGTTAGGCTGGTCGACCTGGACCCCTAACGATTTCCAGACCCGAACTTGGTTGGTAGATAAGAATAAAATAATTTTTTTTTTTTCCACTCAATATTTGAAATTATCCCAATTTGATTTTTTCTTTGGGCTATTTTTTATTTATATCATTTTTTCAAAATTAGTTTTTTATTTGAAAATATTTATATCTCGTCATGGTTTTTCGAATTTTATTACCGCTTTATTTAATTTTGGCTCTGACACGTGTCTTGTAATCTTCCGAGACTCGTCTGCGTGCTTTTATCCTTCATTTGGATTTTACGAGACTGACTGACATTTAAGGATCATACTTTTGCGTAAATTTCACATACGACCGGACGAGCCTTTTGCTAACAATGGGCAGTCATACATCCCACATGCGGCAATGGACGGGACTCATGCATTACAAACGAAACGAATGCTCCTTCGGGAGATGAAAGCGAACGGCCGAGACGCGAGTGAATTTGCATTTTCTTAATCAGCTATCGATCCTTTTCCTCGAGCGAAGCTTCCACTGTAAATCTCGAAGCGAATTATAATTTTTGAAAAAAAAAAATTTTTTATTCCTCTTCACACGGCATTGCGATACCGTCGTGCGCTCCTAAATCGTATCGTATATGTATATGTGACGTTGAAAAATTTTTATCAATTTTTTTAATTGTTATCAAATTATTTACTTCATGGTATTATTTATTAAATATTCTATCAAGATATTCATATGCCGTCCGATAACCTGCACTAAATTTTAATCTGCACATTGATATTTCCTCAACCTCAAACAGTCAACATTTTCTACATTGAACAAATTGCTTCGTAACTTTTGCCGAAAGTAAACGTCCGCGGTCGAGCATTACTTTTCCCTTGAACGAGGCGACATCCCCGTTGACAAAACAAGGGTAGGATTATCTTCGTTCGAATAATAAACGAACCGCGAAAATATGTTTATCCCGGGGTGCTCCCTGGTGGTTAAAACTTTTCGACAAGTTTTTATTGTTTATTCGGTGGGAGCAGCGGAAACCATCCCTACAGTCATCTTTCTGGCCCAGGGGACAGAAGAACACTCCAGAACCCCCCCCTTATGTCTTGTAAACTGCAAATCAGACGATACATATTTTTTTTTAACATCCACCGATAACCGTGACAAATAAAAATAATTTAGTTAAACGCTACGAAAGAAATATAATAAAAGCTTGAAAAAACGAATTTTGTTTATCGTCCATATTTTCGTAATACAATCTCCCCTTATATTCTGACGGTACATCAAAACAACAGTATCCTGATATTTCATTATGTCACTACATCGATAAACGCGAATCCCAACCTGTGATCTTCTCGTACGGCGCATTCGGGGGGAGGCTTAGACATATTAAATTCCTCGTAAAAGGCGAATACACCACTTTGGATGGAATGTACTCTTTACGCTCGAAGTTACGTTGCCACAAAAATGTACTCTGATATCAGAATTTTCGTGAGGCTTTCATGTAAAGAGAGACATAGGTGAGGATCGATATGAGCTGACGTAAAAAAAATAATAGAAAGTAAAATATCAAAGTAGACACGTGACGTCGGTCGCCAAGTGAGAGTAGATTATGGCTGTATAAAATAAAGAAAAAGAAAAAAAAAAAACAGGTATAAAAATACATATACCAATAAGGTAACAAGCAATAAGATACACCTATATAAAATAGTCCGAACGGTTCAGATCGATAAATTTTCATTGTCAGTGTAAAAATAAAAAGTCCTTCGAAAAGCATTTCAAAATTCCATCCGTATACAAATAGCATGGCGTTCACGTGGGGCCAGCGCTCGTTAACTCTCGTGCGATTCGCCGAGATATCGGCGCGGCTCTAAATCAAGTCCCTCTCCCTCAAGTACGGACTGACTTTGACTCGGCGAGACATACGCAAAACAAAAGAATCGTTAACGTCCCAACCGACCCGGGCAACATTTCGCATTCAAATGAGCGATTGGCTCCGAGGAAAAATGACGTTGAGACAAAAGTAGGGGAATCCCCGACAGAAGTAAGATCGCAGGGCACCCAATGTAAATCCGCGAGCCATGGTCATTAGCCGGTAAGAGAATATCGAAGGGACCCAAGCGATTTATCCTGATTCATCCAATTCCGATAAGAACCGACCAGCCTCGACCAATTAATTCAATGATAATATTATTGTATCGACGAAAACTTTTCTATCGATATATCCAGCTGTAAAACAAAGAAAAAAAAAGTCTTCTCCCACTTTCTTACCATTCAATAAAATACCCTTTGACTCGGAATCAAGATATACGTGTTTTCTACCAACCCCAAGAATACTTCCAATCGTAATTGGAAGTCTAGCCGAAGGACAGAGTGGATTGGCAATAGCCAAGAAGACCCAGGCGAAATGGCCAAATGTTCCTGGGACTGGAAAACAGGAAGACGATGACTTCGTCGTTACGGATGAGATATCCAAGTCCAAATGTAAAGCCAGTTAACGTATAACGGCAATAGTTGTACGAGACACGAGTAACGAGATCTTGTAACATGCGTGACGTAATCTATATACCCAGCGGGTTAAAAATTTATGAACCCTTCCTACGTTCCCGTCGAATGATATTGATAATATTTTTTATATTATCAATAACATTGCTCCGAATGGAAATCAATGGCTGATTCGTGTCTTACATGTTAACTTCGTGCTGTATCATGTGTTACATACTATTTTCTAAATTTTGTATATATTTGTTTTGTATACAGCTTCTAGCTGGGAAGATATATAGGCTGTCTCTTCCTCGCTCTCTCTCTCTCTCTCTCTCTCTCTCTCCTAGAAGCCATCGTCTCTGAATATTATTAGCATATGTATGAACCACCCCTTTTCCTAGCGTCTCGCAAGCGACTGACCGCGCATGTCGGAATCAGCATTCTGCCAGACCCGCTTCACTCGCAATCAGTTTCGCAAACCCCTAGAAACTTCAATACCCACCGCGTCCTACTGATGTCTGTTAATTCATTACGACTGCGCGCATAATTAAGTTCACTATTCCTACGGCCACTGTGCTGCCCTTCCTTCAGAGGCAAGGGTTTGAATCAGCTGGGGTAAACAGCGGGGTCGGCAATGAAAATATTCATGCGAGGGTCAATCTTGATTTTTTCAAAATGGTCATTGATGCAATTTTTCATATTGATTATTATTTTGAAATTCATTATTCCGCCGGTGTAGTCGATCTAGGACTTCAGAGGGTTCGATTTAACGTTACGCTTGTATTTAAGGGAGGCTGCACGCTTTTCCTAGAAAAGTCCATAGCGGCAATGCGATAAACGAAAATCGATTTAAAACCAAGGCGAATAACATTTCCCGAATGGGTATAGCACCGGGACTGCGTTGCTAAGCTGAAAGCGTAGAGCGAAGACCGTAATGGGAAACGATTGGCCTTTAATTGCCCACATCTGATTGGAAACGGTCCCCTTAATAGGGCAATGGCGAAACTGCCTAGCTAAACGGAAAGGATCGACTTTACGATAATTTAACTAATGCCGCGGTTTAATGGGAGCAATGATTTTATTGGGGAAAAAAAAAAAAAAATTACTGACAAACAACTCATTCGCACGTAATACTTTTTTCAATGCGATCGGCTTATATGGTACAATCGCATTAATTTTTAATTATCAATGACGCCTGAGATTTCTATTAGCCTTAAAAGGAATAAAATTCCAATTTACCTCGATACACGTGTTACGTCATAGTCGCAGATCGATCTTCTCGAATTTAATTCGGCGTATAAGTGGATTTCGAAAATTTCATTGATTTCGAATTAATTGAATATAGAACAAACTTCGAACGATGTACCGGGTGACGTTTTTTTTAATTAATACCTATATAATCCCGTGGACCATTCTCAAATATACTTTTAAATAATCTGCTCCGTTATTATATAACTTTGTTGTGTCTCGCCACAAAATCCTTATCCATCAATGTCGGGCCCGTCCCTTTTTACACGTCGCACCGACCGTTAAATATTATTTTAACTGCCTCGAGGCTTCTCCGCCCTACGGCAATACTTTTCCCGATCAAATATTTTCATATGCGTTGATGTTTACCTTAGTATCGGATTGACCCGAGACTTTGGAAAATTTGTTCAGGACTAGCGACATTTTTAAGGAATACCGGAGCAAAATGCGCGGAACAAAGGACGGCAGCGCTCTGAACCAATATAGGCTTCGCACTGTGTATGGTGGAAAAATACAATTTATTAAACTTTCGTACTCGTCGGCCGACGACACCGGCAGCCAATCACGATCCGAATACAGCGAGAACAATCGAACCTTCGATAAAACTCGACATCGATTTTTTGACTGAAGGAAAAAAATTTTTTCAACCATTTACGAACATGAAAAACACGATGGAAATTCCATAATTTTCTACTCTGCTGAAGAATTCACAAAGAATTATATTTTTCATTTTTTTTCACAATTTTTCCCTTCTTATTTTCATTGTCTCTTTGAAGCACCCATTATCATTATTAGTTATCGATCAAAGTTCACTGTAACAATGCATAAAGGTTCGATAGAGTATTTGGCCGATTAAAAAAAAAACATGTATATACATAAAAATGTATTACCTTCATACGTAAATACATAGTACGAAATATCACATCGATATTCGATACTCGACCCAATCGACTAGAGACTATAAATAATATTGATTCCCATGACTCTGTATGTAGATTATACCAAAGATTCTCTGTACACAATAATGCATCATAATTATTTCACGTTGGTTGGACAGGATAGCCAGTATCAATCACCATGGGACTTTCCACTTTCCAATTACAATCAATTTCTCTATATCTCTTGACTCGGGAGGTTTGTTCTTATAAAGAAAAAAAAAAAAAGCTTCCACTTCCTAAATAATAATCCTTGAAGTTCATGAAAGACAATTTAAAAATTTTATTATTTATCGAATAATTATTTGAATAATCTGTTGATAGTATCATACGTTTGTTTGCTTGTTTAAATTAATTTTTATTTTTTTTTTCAATAGATAAAAATACTCTATTTATTTGCTGGCTTTGCTTTATCATACAGAACCCTATGGACATGGCCAATCTGCAATATGGTTCGACGCATGGCTGCTCGTAAATTCTACGTTCTATCATTGACAGACGGAGCTTAAAAGAGCTTTACTACGAAGCTTCGAAAAGAACCAGCTTACAGTCTGTCTCGTACTCGCTGACGCTACTCTAGTCAATACCCAGTCTTTACTGAAGGATATACGAATTACGTACTCGGTAATATAAAATATCGATACAAAATTAAATAATATACTCACTGATTTAAATTTCACGTTAGACGAATCACAGACAGATCTTTGTACAGTAATGAATTTGGCAAATAATATTTTCGAATAACGTACGAAAAAGTCGTAAATCACAGTGGCAGCCATTGCGTGAACTCTCTTCATTGTGGAGCTTTGAAAAATATTAAAATTATTATTACTTTGCTGTACCTTCCCACGTAACGCGTGATTTCGAAAAAAAGGTTAAAAAGAAGTAGATTCATACTCAGCGCGTTAAACAGATTTTGTTCGGGGTCGCTAATAAACACTGTATTATTCAAATGCAGGGAATACGTAGTTAAAAAAAAAAAGAAAAGAGTGCAAAGCCAGACGTTCGTTAACCTCGATATAGGATTATAGGAATAAATTACAGCTAGCCTGGTGCTCTATGGATTAATTAGAAATTCCAATGACGCCGTCTTGTGCAAAGTATTGAAATAAGGAATAATGCAGATTAAAGTAACCTCGATCTAAAAACACAAACATTAACGGCCGCTTGTAAGGTATACTATAAATCGATTATCGATCAATCAGATTCCAACGCCTAATACCCCCATCTTAAGGCCGGGATGACTTTCGCGAAAGTTCAATAAATTTACGACTCGATAAACAAGCGAGGCAACGTCGTCGCTGTCGAAAGTTCTGATACTCTGGCAACGACATTGAGCGAGTACACCAGTTTATATCGATTAGACAAGATTAGTGAGTTCTCGCGATGCTATGCGCCCCTCTTTTAAGATTGGTTTACGTCGCTATTCATTTAAGGGCAAGACCCAACTCATTTCGCTACTTTGATTACTTCCTTCGAGCCAACCAAGAGGATTAAGTAGACCGAATCACCAAAATCCAAGTATTCTCGACGTTCGGCTCCTTTCGTACGGACTCGGTCAGCTTCGGCTCTAACCGCCAAAAGCATTAATACGTTTCACAAGATTTACTTCTTTCGCGCTCAATTTCTTTTACGGTCCACTCAGATCACTCTCGAACTCACGAAATATTATTGCTCCATCCATAAGAGAAACTCGGACGATAAGCAGATGCTAAATATTCGCCAGGAGGATACACTTAATAATCTATCCGTTAACTAGTTAGGTCCCCGGTAGGTAGATGGCACTGTCGTCCGGTCGCATGTGTTCCTTGAATTATTTAGCCGGTGGAGATGACCGCACACCAAAATGGACTTAGAATTTGCGATTAAGCCTCGCACGGCATAAGCCCAAAACTCGTAATCGCATTATTATTAAGATCTTCTATGGACGCTTTTAACCCGGTTACGTAATCGCGCGTAATAGTGTCCTTTGGGGAAAGCAGCTGTTACACGATGGACCCCAGATACGTTGCCGAAGCACAGTCTACACGCAGCAGGTCCGGTACCCGATGCCGTGTTACATTTTTTTTGTTTGTTTCTTAATAATTACCATAATTTAAGTATTACTGTAAAGTTACTAGCGGTTGAGAATTTTACGAAAATAATACCTAGGCACTGTTGTACCAGGTGGTCGAGTATGATGTCTTTTTGTAATACAAAGTGGACAGCATCTACTCGAAGGGGTGCCAGGAAGTCGAGCATGCAAATTTTATAGGTTAAGTGGGCCGCCCGACCGGCCGCGGAAATAATTATCCCAGTTAACGTACATTCAGGACCTTAGTCATTTTCCAGCCCCACCCTTTTATACTTGCATTAGCAAAGTCCGTGTGTGTACTTGTTTATGACGTATAGTGCTACACCTGTACTATCTTCAGGAGCTATCCAGTCTGAAAGGGGAGACCAACCCTGTCATATATACAGCAGACACATAATGGCTGCATTATATGAAAATGCCTGTGTCAACGAGACATATTGGGAAGTTGTAGGAAAGTTATGCGAACGTCAAGTAAGAAAAATTGATTTTCTTTGTGAAATAAATAAAGTGGGTAAATGGAGCAGTGTCCTTTGTAAAAATCAACTGTCGTTTTTGCATTTGATAAATATCGCGCCTATTTGGAACGTGGGAAAAAAAAAAGTATGAGGTAACAAAGACTTGCTGCCAACTTGAATATAGTCGGTTACAAAAGTAAACCTTTTTTATATCTTTAACTGTACATGGTCTGCCTTTTATTACAGCGTCTGACTTGTCCCACTCTTTTCAATTTCAGTCGAGTTCGCAGCTCGTGTGCGAGGAACAGTTGAAGTTACGTCATTTGCAGGACTTCAATATAAAAAATTGTTTTATTAGAATAAAGCTAATCGAAGTCGATACTAAATTTCTTATGATGTGATGTACAGTCTCGTTTGAAAGTATCGGTTTTTCGCTGAACATGTATGGCGAAATGTATCATCCCTAATATTAGGGTCGATACGCATGCAAAGTGTAGGTGGGTTTTCAAGTGGCGACAGTAAATTAGTGCGTTGGCAACCCTTTCAACTTGCGAGACACACTTCCTGTCAAATGCACAGACGGCTTGGATGGCTGCTCGAAATAATTTGATTAACGTTGCTTTAGGGCATGGAAGGGGGAAAAAGGGACGGAAATAAAGAGATGACGAAAACAATGGATTATAATATATTTTTATGAAAAATATCAAAATACCAAAAATTCATTTTTTTCATTTTTATCGTACGCGATGACCTGTATTTCAATTTCAGCGATATTATAGCGAAATGGATTTTTGGATTGGTATGCTAATAATTAGGAGAAAAAAGGATATCGAAACTTCTAGGAAATATATACGGTTATTAATATTCCCCGTGCAATTCGTCGATATCCCATCGACAGGCACATGTCGGCGCATATTAATTTGTAGGTGCAGTGCAAAAATGAAAGACAATCGTACCAGCAATACGTTGCATTGCAAATTATTTGCGATATATACACATATATATATCACAATATTCGTTGCTGTTTCAATAACTGTTACGATAAAGACTTATTTTTCGATAGAGAAACGTTAACGTTTGAAATTAAAAAATATTGCATTTTCGATAATACTAAAAAAAAATTTTTTTCCCTTTAAATATGCATACAGCACGTTAGAACTTTATAAATTGTTTATTAGGTGTATTATTTCTTTAAAAATATTCTTCCTCCTAAGGCTAATTAATATTCGTATGTAATCGAGTCTGTATCGGATCGAGCTGACGTCGTGCCGGATCTCGAGTTCACGAAACGGATGTTGATAAACGTCTGGGCAAATAGCAAAGAGCCGTTATTATACCTGAAAAAATATTGCTTGCATGTAATTCTGCTTTTAAGATGACTAAGAATAATAATAATATCCGAATATATACATACCGCAATGAAATAAATATAGGTGTCCCGTATATATTGCCTCTCACGAATGAGCACATATTATGAGGAGCGATGCGTGATAATAGATAATCAAAATCACAAAAAATATCAAATAAAACGTAGCATACGCGAGAGCAAACTGAAAGATCCATACTAAAAATCCTCGCGCACCTGCGTTTTTATTAAAGAAACTGAAATTCCATTCCTCGGACGGAGCCATGACTCGTGTAATATTCCTCAAAGATAGGTTAACGGAAGCACGATATCTTCCGTGAAACAGGACCCGTTGGTAACACGCACGATCGAGGTTATGGAGGTCTTCGTTAAAAACAATTGCATGCGGCATTACGGGAGAGAAGTAAAAAAATAAAATTTGCATTGCCGTTAGAAAAATTTGAAAAATAATTAAAGTGTATCAAAAAAAAAAATGTCAAGAAATATAATTTTTCAAAAATTCACTTCGCTCGTTCGATTTCACGTGGTTTTCATAATCATGATAAAATCGAGGATAGTCAGAGAATGATAAAGTAGGAAAACAAGAGAAGGCCCTTTCGAGGGTCAGCGTGAGTTTGCCTTTATTATATCTGGGTAAACTTACGAGGGAGGTGGCAGTGCTTTAGATCCCATGAGCTCGCGTAAATAACCGTTAAAGCATGTAACCATTGCTATGGGGTGAAGCATTGTTAAGGGCATTTGTACATTAATCGTAAGGCTTCCCATTAGCATTTAAGCTGTATGTCTATATCTGTATAATAGAAGAGGAAAGGACGGAGAGAATAGATAACGATCCTCTCTCTCTCTGTTTCAAGTGCATTCATTAACCGAGGACGAAAAGACGAAAAGTTCGTCAAGGAAGTATTCGTGTGAATCGCAAGACGCTGACTCGGTAAGGGTGAGTATTTCGGGGTGAATATTTCGAGGGATGACGGTTCCGGGGGTTTTCAGGGTGAAAACCGTGAAAATCATCCGACATAAGAATCTTACCTAGGCTCGTCAAGTCGGCAAACTTCACTACGGCGACGCGACGTCTTTCTAAAGTACCAAGTATAGTTCATCCACTCATTTACCGGGTTGAAGTTATTAGGGGCTCTCAAGGGTGCTGTCTTTCTAGAACGTTCTAGAACCCGTGACTTGGGAATTGCCAGAAATTCACATTCACAAAACACCGTTATTAATGGATCGTAAAATTCGACGCCTATAGAAATCCACGATTAGGTTACGTCACCGTTGCTTTCCGGTATGGAATCACTTGATAAATAATAAACAAACGATTCTGACAGATCGAAAGCTTCGTGATAGACTAAAAATTGATGGATTCACCATAGACTAAATTGAATTTTTTTTTTTAATCAAAAAAGAAAATTCGAACTCAATTACTGCAATGCATTTGAATGTTGATTATAAACTTTTTGAATATAAGGTATATATGAAAAGTTATAGGAAAAAAAAAAAATTGCTTGGACTGTACCTGAAAATAATTGCAGGACGAAGAACTCGTACATAAATATAACGCTTAAGTAATGGTATTTAAAATGGACAAATTTATCCTGCTTTGTCTCACTTTAGCTTCGCTTAATTTATCGTTTTCAGTACAATTTGCCGCGCGAGCGGTTGAGCTAACAACTTGCAAATTGCTCGACGAGTGTTTATCGGGCCGATAATTTGAATGCTGAGCGATGGATGAAGATTTGCAAGGAACGAGACAGCATTGGTATCGATCCGAGACTGATTGGAATTTTCTGCAGTTTAGGTATACGTTCTGGCATTTTTTTATATTTTTTCTACGTTACTCTACGTCTCCTTAACCCCATGTAACTACATTGCAGATTTTTTCAAATTTTTTTTTCTTCAAATTTGCCCCGCTGAAGATGGGCAAAAGGCTGTAGAGCGGGCGGTGATAAGGTTTTGATACGGTTAAGGGCAGAGGAGGAACCTCCTGACCCGAG
>JARQSV010000050.1:28741-53423 GCA_030142285.1 Calameuta idolon | reverse complement strand
TCGTGAATTATTACAGATTTGATAACGAAATTCTTTTTATATTCTTCAAGACATTTTGTTTTTGTATGAAAACTCAATTAGCAATACAAAATTGAAAATCGCAAATTTTATATACATATATGTATGCTGTGACCTGATCTTTCGATCCATGGTCACAAGGTCCAGTTACCGATCCGGCTACCGATTCGGATAACCCATTCTGGTTCCCTTCGAGTCGCCACCCTGATCAGAAGCTACGCTCTCGGGTTGATTCGTACAGTTACGCCAAGGCTGTCCGAAAGATTTGCTACTGTTAGTTAAGGTCCAGGTGCTCGAATCTGTCGGGAAGAGATAGTCTCGACGTACGAAGTTGCCCGACAAAGGAGACGACCCGACGGACACGTCTCCAGGGTGAGGTCCGGGCGAGATACCGGCGCCCCCTGAAGAGAAGCAAAGGGCTGCAGAGATAGAGTTTTGATAGGGTTAAGAGCAGAGCAGGAACCCCCTGACCCAAGTTAAGGATGTGGTGCCCAGCTGCCACCCGATACCCTGGGGATGCGGCCGTGGATGATCTCCAAGAGTCACGCACCGATTCGCTAAGGAACGATCTCGATTTAGTACAAAGGGACGACTCGAGGGAAAGGATAAGAGTTATTGGCTACAAGGATCTCGACCAATCGGAATCGGAATGATTAGTTCCTGAATTTGACTATCGTCAAAGCAGTCTTTGCTTTTAAGCAATCTGTATTAGAAAACCGATCAGGCTGTCGGAGACTCACTCTGACCCTAGGTCGACCTAGCAGCCTGAACGGCCGTGCATTTCCGTGGCCGTTTGCTCCGGTTCGTGGATCCAGTTCCGTTTGTTCATTTTACGAGGCTCCAAAGATCGACAGGACTCATTAAGTTCCTCTCGTTTCGGGGAAGTCCCGACTGTCCCACCTCAACTCCCAGGATATACATATATATCGGCTAGTCAGTTCCCGGTGAAAAAAAGAATTGACCTTGTGCACGGATGAAGGGTGGACGGCCGAAGGTAGGTTAGTTTTAGGATTTTCGTTTTCAGTGTCGTGTTATGAAAATACGTCACACTGCATATATATAGCATATCAAGCTCAAAGTACAATGCGAATATTGATCAGCAGCGCAAATTGAGTGGCAGGAACGTTGTAAGGAAATGTTGAGGTAAAATGGAAGTGAAGTCTCTCGCGGCTTCTCCCGTACCGAAATCCTGCCACTCCCTTAAAATTCTAGTATCAATATTCATAAAATTCCCTCGGCAAACCACTCAGCAGGGATTCTGCGAAGACTCGACGCAAAGCGTTTTCGATCTTTCTGGTTAAATTTTGTATAAGACTACATTTATATTTCCCTGAAAGGTCATCGAATTTTTCTCGGTTCGATTCTCTCTCTCTCTCTCTCTCTCTCTCTCTGGACGAAGGATATTCCTCTTTCCGTAAGCGTCCTCACTCAACCGCATAGAAACTGTCAAGTAATACGTGAGACGGTCACCGGGCTTTCGGAAAATTGCAAGTATCTGCACTAGAGCTGTACTCGAGATGTTTGAAAATGCAAATTCCAGCTTCCTTCTCCGACCAAGTATCGTAGTCAGCTGAATTCTAAGATGCAGACATGGCAAATCGATTAATACACGATTAATATTAGATGTTGAATAAAAAAAAGGGTCAAGTTAATTATTCATCGCCCATTAAAATATTTTATAAAGCAAAGGCCCGAATTAATTAAGCATTTTTTATTTTAATATCAATAACCTCCGTAATAAATTTTTTCACCGTATTCACTCTCATAGACTTAACCGAGTTATCATTGCCCGAATGATAATCCGGCACTTAATCAACTCAGCGTTTTTAATTGGTCGTAACGAAATTTAATTCATAGTTCGAAATGGCACTAGCGAGTCAACCTCGGACAATTTATGAACCCGGAAGTGACTGATAGGACAAATGTTATTTCGAGATACCGTAAAGGCGCTTAGAGTTAACTTGGCTTTGTAAATTTGACATATATTAATTTATAGGATCTGTTTGTACAATTATCCCCCGTATTAAAATAGACTGGTACTAATTATTTATACGAGATTACTCTTAATGAGTACTTCGATGAAATTCTCCTACACCCGTGCATTAAAAAATGTACGTGATAGAGAGTTCGAAAATGCGTTAGGTCACCATGAAGTAACTATAGTTATAAACTATATGCATAGATGTATGCAAAAAACATATCCATAGAACATACAAGATATATTTTTCACATTATGGACCTAAAACGAATTTATATAGAATATCTCATGCTATGTGGGTAGTAGGTAAAAAAGGAAAAAGAAGTTAGCACGGAAGTAGTATATATTCATTTGACAGGTAACCAGCGAACGGGGTTGGAAAACAGGGAAGCAGGCAAGTAAACAGGCAGCCAATCGTGCGCGAACACTCCGCTTCTCTACGCACCGGTGAATAGCGAAGCATTGCGAGGCAGGCCGAAGCACTTGCTGGGATGTTAATTAATCAGTTGAAAACTGGTTTAATTAACATGAAGATAGGAGCTCTAATTACGCGCTGCTTCCTGAATGATTGTGCTCACCTGACCTTGGCAGTATAGCATTATGAATCAACCTGTACAGTTCAATCGAACGTTGTCTGGATATTGTCAATAGGATGCTTTATGGTTTTAGTATTAATTAATTGTTTTTATCGTGAACATAGTATAGGAATTTAATGTATACCCGTTACGCTCAATGCTAATGACTATGGCGAACGTTCATGTAATATTTCTTCGTTTGACCGTATATGAGAAAACGTATAACATTTTAATAGCGACGTTAGCGCTGCTCGGTAGCTGAAAGTGTTGGCAATATTCATGGAAACTCGGCATGTTGGACCATATGCCGCGTTGGATTAGGTACACATATCGTCTGCAAATTGTTATTATTAGAAGCCGGAGGCGTCTTAATTGAGGATAATAACTGAAATTTGCTAATGCTACTAATAGGAAATAGCATACGTCTACCGGCATTGTATTTATATAGATATATGAGTGTATTCGAAGCACTGTAAAAATTATGAGATAACGAAAGTGAAATTTTGTTATCTTTTATTTGGTATTTCGAAAAATAGACTTTTCAAACGAACTTTTGAGCTTAAGGGAAATAATGATTTTTGACATTTTTTTTTCGTCGAATCTGTCAGAATTCTTATCTCGGAATGTCTCACGTATTTCAATGAATCTTGGTTTTTCAAGCTCGTGCATAAACTAGACCTTTAATTTTCTACGTCGTTACTCGCTGCGCCTGTAATAAAGGCATAAATCGTAGATCTTGAATTATGCGCGTATTAAGGCTGATTTATGTTTCTTTATTAGGTATTGCGTACATGTTAACTTATCGCTGAAGATCTATTAGATCAAGGCCGTTGCACGCGAATTGACGATTATCGAACGTCGTTACTGCCAAGTTGATTGGGAAAGTCTTTGCAAATTTATTCACGCACTGGATAGCAAAAAGGGTGCGATAATTTTGCCCAGGTGTAATAACTAAAATAAAAATTTACCTCAATCTCGATCAATGCACGTTCGAATAGCTGTAACCTGTTTCTTCCGATGCGTTAATCAATTAATCGATACTGTACGTACGACCTGGATCAAGATACTTTTTGAGTTTTTCGAATCAGCCGACAGATAAGAAAAATAATTATTTTTCAGATTTACAGACACACATATTTTCAGGAGACTGAAGCGTTATTTTACTTTCCATGTATATATATATATATATATATGTCACACCAAGGTGGAAGATTTTGCCGCTAACGAGTTCTGTAACTAGATACACCTTAGTGCGGGCTGGTTTATTAAATATATCTCTTAGGCAAGAACTAAGTTTCATGAGAGACGAAAGTATTTTCTAGCACCAATGGAAGGGATCCCAAACGACGCTCAAAGTACATTTTACGTTTCAAAATGTGCCCGTGAAATAACGTGGAGCCATAGAGAAAACGGGTTTCAACCCTTCCTCGCGAATACATATTCCGCGAATTGGGGTACTAAGAGCTTTAAATGTTTTGACCCAGTTCACTGACTAGAAAATTTATCTTCAGACTTTAACTACGTCAATTTTCTCTATGACGACTTGGAAGCTGCCTGATACGATTTCGTTATAACGTTAATTTTGTCTTTTGATAAGATTTTCGTTCAAGTAACGATGCTCAAGGATGATCTTCCTGCGCAGAATCGTCATTGCTTTTCCATCCTGGTACAGACGAGAATCTGTATTTTAAGGGAATGCTAAGGCATTTCGTAACGGCACCACCTGTGACACCATTATCATTGTCTTTTGGCTCACGGTTTATACGAATTGATCCTGAATAACAGATGACGGTTTATACGAAGGAAGTCATCGTGTAAGATTTTCACAGCATCTCCAAGGAGCATCCTGAGTTAGCGCAAGGATACGTTGGAAAAGTTAAAGGAAGCATATTTCAGTGTAATTTTAATGATAATTATATAAATTTTATACTAACTGTCGTTATTAAGATTTTGAATTTATTTTTTCATAACATCAAAATTCTTTTTTTCTAACACGCGATAAGGTGTCAACCAGCATTTTAATTTCGTCATACGCGAAAGTCATTTTGCAGCAAATGCCTTTGCGGGTAAAATAAATAAAATGATTCTTTTGCGCAATCCACCCAGACGTGTTCACTTTGAATTCGTTTGTTCTCATTTCGAATACAGAGGTAGGTGCTAGAAAGTGGTGGTTTTCGTGTTACTCTTTCTTCTTCTTTTTTTTTTTCGAAATTTACTTTCCACCTACACTGTGTTTCCTTGCATTATTAAATTCTCTCGGTAAATTTAAGAAGGAAATAAACGAAAATGGGCTTTTCAGCTTCGTGCTCCCACTAGGCCATATGAATTTCTGTGACTGGTACGCGCGTCGAGTATCACGGCTCTCGAGAACAACCCAATGGAAACACATTGCCAGGAGAGAATGTACTAATTGTAAGAAGAATAAAAAGTCTTTATTAATTATAAACAAAAAGTAAAATTAACTTTCGTCTTTGAAAAAAAAAATTAATTAAACACAGTCTCGTTATCTTGCTCTACGTTACGTCATATTTGTTATAAATTCTATAATCAATAGAGTCACGAACCCCCTTTAATGAATCCATTAAGCGTAAGTAACCATGGCCGATCGTCAGCAGGTTAATTACAAATGATTCCACCAAGTTGTGAAAGCAGCTTTAAAGCGAAGAGAAAATTCGCTACGCGAAAAGGCTCGGAACTTTTTAATCCTTGGGAAATCCGCTTTCCTTAAAAATGCCCCCCCGCTGTGCTCTGCCATAGATACTTTTTGTTTTCTATATATACATATATATATATATATGCATTCTAATCAACAATTGATTAAAAAACTTCGTTGTCGAATTACCATTATTTATAATAATAAATGAAACGCAGAATACACTGTTAATAATAATAACGTTTACCGGAATAATCAAATTATGAAAAAAGGTCTATTTCGCAGTATCGTGTTTCTTGTAATTTGTTAAAAATAACTCGCAGGACTTTTTTGCAAATGAGCGAGAGAGTAATTTTGGTCCGGTAAGGGGTTGAGTATGAGTGGTAGGGGGGACCGGTAGAAGGCAGTGCATTTGGGGGGACGAAGGGGGCTGAAAGGGGACACCGCAAAGCTACATTACATTCATTTCCCAGGACAAGCTCACGATATATCTAATCGTTGAAAATCTGCATAATGGTCACTTGGCGTGTGTTGCAACACTCCGAAACCTCCGTACCCTCCCAACCGAACCACGATCATCCCCACTACTTAGCTTTAACCCCTTAGGTCGATCATCAGCGCACGAGAAATTCTAGCAGTGTTGCATTCGATCAATGATGTCGCAGCAGAACTGTTTATAATGGGATATAAAAACACATGAAACATTATGCGCGTATAATGCGAAGCGCAAAAAAAGCATTTAGCATACCGTTTATTATTTTACTGAATTTTTCATAAATTGAGTCACGATATAATAAAGATGCATTAATCCGTCTCACGCGGTTTACGTACAATGACATTCGCCATTTTTAGTCTACTCACACTTTTCCGAGCAGCCACTGTCATCGAGGCCGGTGAAAAATTCTTCCTGAAAGAATTTCCGAATCTGACAAAGTAGTGCTTTTAGTTTGAATCGAGTGACCGAAAAGAGGGTGAACCGATCGAGGGTAGGTCTGTATTTTCGGTAAAATCCATTTCGTCCGAGAATTCAATTCGCGCGGCTTCGGAATTGAGTGAACAGGGCGGACAGAGGACTCTTTCTTAATGCGCATTATGCAGAGGTATTTCTATCTGTAAATTTGGCAATTCTCGTTCCTTTCAAAGAAATCACGAAAGACTGACGTGAGCATTGTTACCGACCATTAAAGTCTTTTATGCGTCACGTTCCTCTCATCTCCGACGATTTTGATTGTCCCGCCAAGAACTTTAATGGCCTCTACAAAGCTAGTCAAACGAAATACTAATTTTATTTCTTAATTTAGAATCTGAAATAAAATCAAGTAAAGCCTTCGTGATTCTCTGTTGTAACGATAAAAGCTACGCTGTTAACAATTTGAAGCACCTCTTCATCGAGTGGTAACGTAGTTTAACCAACGGTAGACTGACAAGAGCTGCTTTACATATAATGGGAGCTCATAAGTTAGAATGTATTCAAGCAGTAATACAGCGTGTCCGTGGCCGTGGAACGTCGGTAGGTGCACAATGCCGCCTACTTGAAGAAAGAGTGTAAAAAAGAGAGCGTCGAAATATTTAGACCTCCTTTACGCGAGATAAAGCATTGATTAATGGAGGATACTAGGCCCAATGTACCAAACCTAACCTAACCTCCACCGCAGACAGCTGTACGCGTCATAAGAATTTTAATACCAACCAACATCGTGAGGCTGCTGTCCGCGTGCATTAACCACGCATTAATCGTAACACGTGCTTAACGATCAACTCATATATAACAGAAGCGTGCTATGCACTTTTACCATCAACCGTCATAACCTACGCAGAGACGTATTGGAATAACGAAGTAATTCCCTTAACAATTCACAGTCACACCTTTCTATGGGCTTTGTCAGTGACACAGGTTGGAAGTTCAGATTAATTAAAATTACGTACAGACGATTATTTTAATGCCGCTCAGTCCTCTAGTGCTCGTTGCACTGAATAAAATTGTGATCGCAGATCCCGAAGAAGTCATCGGATAAAGTTCTAATTGAAATAAGGTGAGTCAATTTATTATTGACAGTGCTGAATAGTTTGGTTGGTCGATTGTAAGTTCCTGGAGGCGCAACAGGAAAGCGATAAAAACGAATGAAACTCGTACATTTAATCCCGGCACTCGACTCTCGTGGGTGTAATTCTAAATAATTACTTCGAATAAATGTTTCGCTTCCTGCGGGACGTCGGAAAACGTAAAACACGAGAATTTTACCTGCCTCGTACGATTCCGTGTGCACACGAATTCTTTATAAACGCGTACGTGAATCGCGATCTTGTCGTTACGTTGAAAACATTCCTACGCAAGCTGAACGCAGCTTTAGTCATTCGCGATCGTTAGTCATGGAAATGATCAGTGCTTATGACGGACCCATTCTTATGGGAAAGAGTTTAACAATACCGTCATCCGGTCACCGTTCGAAATGTCACAGTCGAACGAGGATAATTTTTAATTTTCATTATACAGTGCGAGAATCTGTGACCAGTGATAATAAGAGGAAGTGACGTAACGGTTTGGATCCAGTTAGAATATTGTACGATACGTAATTCGATGGATGACTTGATGTTATGCACAGTGGAGCCAATCAGAGTGAAGGACTGAATGACGTAATTTGGATTAAAAGAAATTTTTGAATTAAGAAATTCCTTCGTTTCGGGATGTTCTAATTGTAAGTTCTAGGTAAACAGAATCTACCGATAGACGCGAACGTTGCTCGCAACATATTTCGCATTACCAGACGAGTGAAATGAACTCGATTCTATATTAAATTCGAGTCTAGTCTCGCCGAAAATAAGTGTCCATTGGCACAGTGAGGCCTCAACTTAAACGCAAAGCTTCTTCGTAAATACTGAAAGACAAAGAGACGGCACAATTGCTTAATGAACGTCGGCGAGGCGATTCTGGTTATAATTAGAGCATTATTTCGCCGCGCAGAACAATACGAATTCTGTGACGTACTCCTCTTGCGTGGAATCCACTCGCCAAGTGTATCAATTACTACCGACCGCGATGTCATTTGCAAAATTTTACCGCGGGAGAGCAGCCTTTTGAAATTTCAAGTTTTAATTGGACTGTTGAGCAACAATTTCTCCATTTTGACATTTGAATCCACGGTAAATCGACGTTTATTCGAAGATATTTAACGTATCATTTTTGTCTTAATATTATTTTCGATTTTATCATCGACTTCTCGCAATTAAAATATTTTACGATTTGAGCTTCCAGTTCTCTGTAATATTCTTTAATTTTGCCGTCCCCGTTTGCTCCTTGTGTTTTTCATTTGAGAAGCTTTCGATATATGACAGGTCATGTAGGTATATGTGGCCTGATTACAAGTTCAGCCACGGTAGTTGGGTCAGTGCATAAATTCTATACTAGCCCAGGGAGCGTTAGTTATAGTTCGGTGGACACCTACTGTAATATTAGTAGCTTTCATAATTAATTCTATATAATTAAGAGCTCCGGGCTAAATTGCTGAATTCCTAAAATATTTTGATATTCTGAAAATCTTTTAAAAAGTTCCCATAGTCGTATAAACTATTATACACTGACGTCACGGGTGTCTATCACGAAAGTCAAGTAAGTCTCGTTGGTTGTAAAAAAAACTGTAATCTCTATTCCACATTGATAAGGCCGAATTCCTTTTCCGCTTCTTCAATTTTTTTTCATGAAATTTCAAGAGACGCGCGACAGGCCGCAGGAAATTCGTATCAGCTGCCGTTGGAAAGGTAACGAGGGACGCCATCGCTTTAACGGGCGAACACATATTTCAGCAATTACGCTAATTCGACTAATTTCTGTCCCTCGGCAAACTTGAGGAATTCTAGCGGCAAGTAGTGTAGCTGCCTCGGATAACGGCTGACCATTTCGCTGGTCTCAACATTCTGGCTGCTGCCCTCTCATTCCTCGTGGCCGTTTCCCTTTTCCCCAGTTGTGGGGTAGACAGGGTTGTTTGTCAAGAGAATTTTCAACGGCCAGTAGCTACGTCCAGAAAGCAGTTCTGTACGCTCTAAATTAATTCCCACGAAAAAATATGTGAAATATTCACGTGAAGTCGCATCCGTTTACTTCACCCTGTAATGTCTTGTACATGGATTTTGAATTTTCACGAAAAATTACAACACGTTACTGTGACTGTCGCGTGCAGCTTAGAATAAGTCTCGCTATCTATCTAAATTGATTAATTAAGATAGACAATATTATTTATGTACTGTGTATTGAAATGCAAAAAATCTACAATTATAACTGCCAGAGCTAAAACATTTCGTAATCGCTATAGTCATGATAGGATTAACGGTAACCGAGGGAGTTTATATGCGGATTTAATCAATGACTTTCGAAAAGGAAAAAAGTAGAGGATAAAAAAGATAGAAAATTCTGCAAGTATGCTCGCAATCCGTGTAGTTGCACTCGACTGAATGTGTCTTCCAGACGAAAATAATCGAGTCATTCATTGATCTATTTTTAAGATTCTATATGCATCTTCGTTCTAAGATTCCGTAGATTCTTGTATTGCAATTCAGTCAGCTGTGAATATATCAGTACGGTACACGTAATTGGTACAGTAATGGTATGTTTGCATAATTATGCAATTAAATGTTTTTGTTGGTTATAAAATATCTTAAAAAATGTAATAACGAAAATCTGAAGCATAATTCTTTAAATATTCTTGTATAACGATAATGAACTGTATTAAGGACAACAAAAATATAAACAACTTTTATTTTACTACAAATTCATATGTACAAATATTGATCTGAAGAACAATATATATATATATTTGATACGTAGATGTATATAATTCTAATTTTTTCAATTGTCTAATTGCGCTTGGTAACGAAATCTTCCCAAATTTTGTGTAATAATAACTATTAATGATAAAGTAACATAAGTAATATACTGATAAGTTAATTCCTCCTTACTTATTACAGAAAGATAAATTTATTGCTGCTATTAAAAAGTTCCACGGGCAGCGTCATTATCCGTAATTAAAACTTATTTCTTCATTAATAAACCAAGCGCAGTTTCAAAGGTTGCTAATGACGGCGGTACCATCGCTAATTGATTTTGTAGCGCCACTGCATGTACGATGTTTCTACGTTCGATCAGCTTGCGTATCAGAATATTTACATTTTCTGCAATGTCTGCTCGGTTGCAATTTGAAAAAACTTCATCTAATATCTTATGATACACTGGATGACTAGTGTCGAAAGATGCCGTTAGATTCTTAAAGAACAGTTCTCGTAGCAACGGTGGCAGGAGTTTAAGGTTCTAGAAGAAATAGTTATAGGTTTATATAACCTAAAAATACATAGTTCAATATGCTCTGGCATACCTCATGCTTATCTCTGATTATCTTGATTGCTTCTTCATGTAATATTGGGTCATCCGTACATAGTTGCAAGAAAATATCGTGCTCTAAAAGTCTTTGATTTTCTTGTCTCTTGAGATATTCTACCAGTAACTGTAAAAGCATTATCACTTATCAATAATCATGATCAAAATTACGTTCATGAAATTAAAATAAAATATGAATCTTACATCTTTGGGTATCAACTGTTTAGTCATGATATCTTTGTACTGTTGCAACGCTTGTAATTCGGCATTTGCGTCATTGCTGTCTTTCAATCCCAACGATATTATTTCTAACAATTTAAGCGCTGGATGCTTATCTACCGTGAGAAATTTAGGAGAAGTAAATTTCGGCCATCTTAGCAACAGTTCTTTTGCTTTTGTATACTGTTCTTCGTTTTGTGTTGTACTAATGATTCTTTCAAAATACTCAAAACGTTCTTTTTCCGTGAAATTCTCATCAACAGGCACTGTGACATTGCTTGATTGAAGTATCGAAGAACCTGCAGTCTCTTCTGATTTATTTTTATCTTCTTCGTCACTTTGATCAGAAAAATCATCCCAGGTGTCGTTCCATCCAGCATCCTCTTCCGAATTAGTTGACAATACTTTGAATTTATCACTGATTTCGGATTCTTTGAATTCATCGGTAGACGGCGCATTTTCATCTGTAACAGCATCTTTTTTCTCTACCGGAGAAGCTGAGTCAAATTTAGATGCGTCGCCTTCCTTTGATACGGGTTGTTCAATATTTTTATCTTCAGCAGCTAAGCTTTTTCCATCGGATAAATATGACAGCCAACGAATTAAAGCTTCTGCAATATCCAATTCATGATTTTTTTTAGCAGCTATTACCATGGCGGTAATTAAATTCAATGGATCGTAATAATACACGTCCGTGGAATCTTGATTTAATTTTTCGTATAGTATCAATGCGTAATAGTAGGCTGCATACTGAACGTATAATTCGTTTCGGGGTAAATTGTTAAAAACTGTTTCAGCAGATAATATTTCAGTGTCACGAAGACACAATAAATAAGCAAAGCCCAATAAGCAATCTTGGATGATTGTGTGCTCCGCACACTCTAGGTATACTGAAACAAGATTATAAATAAATGTAGTATCCATAGTTTATGTGTACGCTGTTAAATTTTGTTTCATCATAACTTTTAATACTATATCTGGTGCAAAATTAAAACTTTGTATTTCCCACGAAGGCTATATAACATATTTTACTTACGATGATTAATATCACTAGCTTCCAAGCCGTAACATGCTGATTCAGTTAAGACAGCCACTCTTAATAATGTTTGGCATAACTTTAATTTAACATTCTGTATTTCTTGCAAAGAATATTTAGTATAGTCTGTATCAAAATTACTAATTTTACATCCTTCGTGCAGTGACTCATAAAAGCATGAAAAACTTTGAGCTATTCGATCCCTCTCCGACTCCCAAATTTCATGTCTGTCATGTACTGTATCATCGGATGAGCTCATAAATCCTAAATTTAATGTTGTTTTCCAAAAATCTTTATTGCCCACGTTTTTCATGATGTTAAACGTTGATCTCGTTACAAGTTCAGCAGAACTCTTAACTATTTCAGTTGATGTTCCAATGATGTTTGGGACAAATTCTTTTATTTCAACCTGTGGCTGTAAAACACGAATATTAATTTTATTTTCACGATTTTCGTCACCTTTAAATCTAATATCCAATTACCGTAGTCATTGCATCAGTGAACTCGTCTTCACTATCAGCTCCAGTTGCAAAGGATTCGTCACATTCGGGCATCCAGTTCTGTAAATCTTTATGTAAAATTTGAATTTCTAACAAATGTTTTTGCTTTAACGTTTCCTCTAGTAAATTGTCAGGGCAATTGTTCATGGCAAACCAAAGACATTTTTGCCTAAACTTCAAATCCTGAAAATCCTCACAGTATCCTAAGTTCATGCAGGTTTTCCAAGCGAGAGAATAATTATTATCGATTAATTGTTGACACGTTGCGGTGCAAACATCATAATCTGCAAGCTACAAAAGAAAATAAATTTCCGTTGAAATCCTATAACATTGTTTACGAACAATAAATATTTACCTCAAAAGCTTTCTCGGCTATTAATTTCAATACTTTTCCTTCTCGACTTCTCGTATTATTTTTATCAATTCTCAAATAATTCGCTAATGTTAATAATCTTTGCTTACTCTTGTAAGCATCACCCCGACAATTCAAACAACTCTCTATTAATTTGAGTCTGTCTTGATTCAATCTCACTTGTATAGGTAATATATTAACATTGAATTCATTTAGAATTTGTAATGAATTAATTAGATCATATTCCTCTTTAATACGTGGATTATCATCCGTAATGAGATGAAGAGACGTTCTAAAATTAATCCATTAACAATTTAACATTTTATAAATCTTTGGATTATCCATGTATTAAAAATTAATATTTACTTGGCCAGTTCCATATTAGAATCGGTAAGGCTCTTTGAACTGTTAAAGTATTCAAAGCTCGCTTGTAAAATTAATTCAACAGCCCTTTCGTATGATACTTTCAATAGGGATTGCTCATTTCTCTTTGTCTCTATTAAATTAGCACAACTTTGGATATTCGACTTCATTCCTGACACTAAACGTGCGGACACACATATCTCGAAGCATATTTCAATATCAATGCAGGAAAAAGTTGTGCTATGTATTTCCAACATGTCATTCAATAATTGAGCCCACAAATGTTCATCCGCTGGGGGTTCACTATTAAACAAATATTCATGAACATTTATGAAAAATATCTTATTAACGTCTTACGAACTGGATAGTAGAAATTTTAAAGAATTTTCACTTACACCTTATTCAAGCTCCTAGCCATTTGGATTAAAAGCAACTTGACATCTTCTGGATTATTTTTCTTTTGTTTAATATAATTCAATGTCGTTTTCACGTGATATTTGTTTAAAATCTTTAGGCATTCAAGCTCTCTTTCTAATTCATCAATCACTCTGCCTTCTGCACCAGTATCATTGGCATGTTTTGGGATAGATTCAAAAATTTCATTTGCCATATCATACATGTCAGGATCATGACAGGAATAGATACAATCCAAAGCAAGTGTGACAACATCGTCTATCATCTCGATGACTTGGACATCATGAGATTGTTTGACATATTCGAAGAATTTAACGGGAAGCGTTAAATCATCTTTACTCAGTGAAACCAAGTAATCGTGGAGCAAATATTTATCGAGACTTCCACCCTGATTATTAAAAAACAATTTAATATTTTATTCGATTCGTACCACGTTTGCAATATCTTTAGAATGAAATACATACCAGATATTTTTGTTTCCTTTTGATGAAAGGCAAAACAAAATTTTTTATATTGACAACGAAACTTTTCTGATCGGAAGTACTCATTAGTAAATTCATTTTTTCTAAATCAGTCAATTTTTCCAAACGAGCCAGAGTCATGTCCTCTAAGTAAACCTTGTATATTAGATCATCTAATGTTTCTAACTCCAGTAGCAAGTTTTCTAGGCCTTTTATATTTCGTGCTTTTCCAAGCTTTATAAGCTCCAACGCATTATCCACTATCGAGCTGTCGCTCTCGATTTTATAAGCACGCGATCTATACCACTTTTGTAATAACTCCGGCGTGTATTGTGTATTTCTGGAAAAGTTGCCAATTAGCATTTTTTTTATGAAACAAATAACGATTCCTGTACTTACCTATATGCAGATAATGACATGTCACAGTCATAGATAAACTGTGACCCGTCTTCATTATCCTCACCTACGAGTTTGCTAAATTGTGGCCTATCGGACCAATCTTTTTGACGCAATTCTCGTTGATCAAGTAGAAACAACTGACCCTCGCTATCACATTCTGGTAATAATTTTTGATAATATAAAGGATTTAAAGTTTCCGGAAAGAAGCTAATGATGGCTAACCAATGCGGCATTAATTTTTCGCCATGGTATGTTAGCATTATCTCAACGCCTTGGTAGTTACTGTCTTTTGCAAATCTATAATAAAATGAAAAGTGTGACATTGAGTTCTACAATTAGGACTTTATCGCTTAATGCACTCTTATTCACCTGACTGCATTCTCGATAGCTGTTCTTTGACGAAATTCTTCATAAAAATTTTTATCGTAAGCGTCTGGAGATTCCAAAATTATTTCATAAGTTTGCAGCTTATCTAAGTGATCAAACAATTTTCTTCTGTATTTGATTAAATCCTTTTGTCCTTCTGTCAAATGTTCCATATCAAGTTCTTCGAGTATTTTATTCTCCTTTTGCGCCTAAAGCAGAGTATGCGAATATGTATTATTGCTATTAAACCACTGTCAATAATCTTCCATTACCTGTATCAAATTTGAGCTTCTCAGATCTAAATCTTCTATCTTTTTATTCGTTTCATTAGGTACAAACTTTCCATCATCGTCCTTTCCAATTGCTACTAGTGTTTCTAAACTTGTACCTCTTAATCCGAAATAGAGCAACTCTCTAGCAGCTTCTAAAGTTTCAGGAACTCTCATCACACATTCATTCAAAACCCAAGATCTCTTACGAACTTTACTCAAATGGTCTTGAATGGCTTTCAAAGAGAATTCCGATTTACGCCACTGAGTTTGATAGACCAGATCGGTATCTAAATTATATGTATTTGCCAGCGCCAGTGCTTCCCCATATTCCTATAGAAATAAATGTATCATTCTCTTGTCTTAATCCTGCTATACTAAAAATAAGTAATTTTCATTCTATGCTTGTACCCCATTGTACATACCTCAATATCAATTTTTCTTGAATACAGTTCTTCTGGAGTTGTACTTTTTAGACCTAATATTCTATACGTTCTATGGAGAACTTTAGATTTTTTTCTTTTTGGTTGAAATCTTTCTATATCTGTTATTGAGTACAAAGCACTTTGGACCAGGTTTGTGGTATAGCTCATTATAGTAATCGGTTCCAATTCATCATCCTCCTTGTCACTGTCTGACCCCGTTTCTTTAAAATATTGTAAATCTAATTATAGATATTTGTGATTTGTAATGGATTTAATGATTGCAAAATATTTGCCCACCGTTATTGGTATCTCTATTTCGTTTGTTGCTCGTCAAAAGTGTCTCGCAATCTAAAGTTAAACAACCACGTCCTGGAGATAGTTCAGATATCTGTGGCTGACCAGCTAGAAACTCCGGACTTGTACCCAGAAGATTTCGCAAATCTTTAATCGAACATACGGAAATCGAACCGGAATATCTTGTTATTATGATGGCCTGAAATAACGAGATCTTTTAGAATTCGTAACGATTAATATATTATGTTAGGAAACAAACTTTAGTGATACTTACATGGTCAGACCACCAACCAATATCCAATGGATAAAACTCAGATATACCTAATGGAAATTTCTTGTACTTCATTGTTCCAAGAGGATTACGCGCATTATAGTCTGGTTGTTCTGTTAATTTCCATTTCTTTTGCAGTTTTAAGTTTGGTAAACTCCACAATGTAATAGAGCCATCCATATGTATACATGCCAGTAGGTCGCCTTTGGGTGAAATGCTTATCTTAAATATAATTGATTGTGGCTGCGAATGCATTGTTGGAATGAAATTCCACAAAGAAAACGTAGATTTTCCTGCATTATCATCTTCGTGGGTAAATGATAATTTGTAATAAGGATAGTCGTTTAAAAGACGCCATGAGCTCAGGCCTGTTTCCGAAGCAGCACCCTGAAATATATACTATGTCGAAGCCTATATGCAATGACTAATTACCATATGTTCATCAAAAAACATACATATTTCTGTGTTATGCTGTTACCAGCTATGAAGAGTAGATTATGTCTTTCTGTATAAGCAACAGCATTCACTCCATTCTTATAAAAATTTCCAAAGGAAAACTCGTGATTTTCAGTAAACCTTCCATCTCCAGAAATATGATAAGACTTCAATAAACCGCTATATGTAATTGAGATAAATTCATAAGTCCAATTGTCACTTTTAGTTCGTGGTTTTATGAATAGCATAGAAGACACTGCATCGCCGGCTTCCAAGATATGAGGATTTTGAGAAATATTTTTTGGGCTTATATTACATATATTAATGCCAAGTGAATTATAAAATGATATATAGCCATTACTGGAAGCCAATACCAGAATGGAGCCATCTGGACTCCAAACAATCTTACGCCACTGTGGAAAGGCATCCTTTGGAACTGAAATCCAATGTTTAAAATATGGCTTATTACTAAAACACATAGCAAGTGACAGTAATATGTTATCAGAAAATATATCTTGTGTACCAGATGCTTTAGCTACGACCGAGGAATATTCATCTTTCGATTTCCGTATTTCAATTAAATGTTCTTGTAAAATGGCTAACAATCGTCCATTATCACAAACTGTGAATTTCCATGGTAAAGTAAGACTAATTTGTTGTCCGATACTCTCTGGTAAAGAATACCTTTGATTTAGATATCGGAGAGCATTCTTAATAGTACCACTTGCTGGCAAAAGCGCAGCATCGCTTTTGCATTTCTAAAGAGTGCACATATATGAAAATTACTTTAATGCAACTCTAAAGTCACAATAAAAATTCTAATAAGAAATTTCATAAATCTATATGTCAAGTAATATATTTACCGCTAATTCTGGTTCTTGCTTTCGAATAAGATATTCTAATAATTCGTATAGAATAGAATCATCATTAAATTCATCAAATGATTTACTCATATTGCGGTGACGTATAGAACATAACCTATCTTTTCACATAAGTACTAATCAGTATAAAAATAAAAAGCGAAAAGCCGCCATACAAAATCAATCATGAAGTAATATTAGATAGAAGATGAAACTTCTTCGCGCCTGCAGACATGAGTAGAGAGATACACAACGCTACGGTTTTGGACGATACCAGAAACATGGCGTTAAATCGTAGCGGCGAGTCCAGGAGTAGGATTTTGTGTTCGTCGTCCCCGTCGATAATGCGTATCATGCTTTTGGTATCGCCTAAAACCGTAGCGTTGTGCATCTCCCTACTCATCTCTGTTAAAACCATAGCGCTGTGCATCTTCCTACTCAGCTTTGTACCTAGAGTTCAATGCCATTTCCGTTAAACTTTAAAGGCTGTTTTACAATGGGGCATTGTCGATAAAAGTTTGTCGTAAATGGTTTTTACATGCCAATCGTAGCAGCATAACAGCGGAGAAAATAACTCTGATTGGCTTATATAAACGTCACCGTCAATGTCCTATTGTAGAACGGGCTTAATAGACGTCGCCGTATTGTGTTGTGTTATAGCTAATGGCTGAACTACTTGAGGTCTTTGAACTAATCATAGGAAAATGTTTTTATCACGTAATGCCATCCATAAATGAGTAGCAAATGGGATAACCTAGACAAATTTAGAAAAACTGTCTTTTTAATTTGTATTGTGAATTAACGTGAAATATGGCGCGACGTCTCGCTGCTAAGGATAAGATTAAATCATTATTAACAGTTACCAGTAGTGCAGCTACAATATTTACTGGCGTATGCCTTTACCAGGGCAATGAAAAATTTTATGATGAAATTGTTATGCCATTGATTCGATTGTCGGATCCTGAAGTGGCTCACAAATTTGCTATAAATGCTATTCAATGGGGTTTCAGAGGAGTACCAAAATTGGAGGATTCCATGATTTTAAAATCTAGTTTATGGGGAATAGATTTTGAAAATCCCTTGGGAATGGCAGCTGGCTTTGACAAACAAGGAGAGGCCGTGAAAGGATTACATGAAATGGGTTTTAGCTTTGTTGAGATTGGTAATCGTTGTAAGAATTTCTATTGAGTAATTTAATAAGTTTCATCTTCCTCAAATTGTATCCCTTTTTTTAGGGTCAGTTACGCCAAAACCTCAGTCTGGGAATCCTAAACCAAGAGTATTCCGCCTCAAACAAGATAAGGCTGTTATAAATCGATATGGATTTAATAGTGATGGACATGAATTAGTATGGCAACGTTTAAAAGCTGTAAGAAAAGATCCTGATTTTGTTGGAGTTATTGGTGTAAATCTAGGAAAAAACAAACTGTCAATTGATCCTGTTAAGGATTACACTGATGGCATTAAGAAATTTAACGATGTCGCTGATTATTTTGTAATCAATGTGTCCAGTCCAAATACACCAGGATTAAGGGACTTGCAGAATAAGCAAAATCTAGAACATTTATTAATCAAAGTAAATGAAACCAGGCAGTCTCTCCATAGAAAAATACCATTATTATTGAAATTAGCTCCAGATTTAACTGATAGTGAAAGACAAGATGTTGCTGATGTTGTACAGAACTCAAAGTCTAAAGTGGATGGGTTTGTAATATCTAATACTACCATTGAACGGAAAGATCTTAAAGCTCATTACCAAGGGGAAGCTGGTGGGCTAAGTGGTGCTCCGCTAACAGAAATCTCAACAATGATGATAGCTGACATGTATAAAAGGACACATGGTTCAATTCCAATAATTGGTGTTGGAGGTATCTTCTCAGGGAGTGATGCATATGATAAAATCAAGGCTGGTGCATCCCTAATACAAATTTATACATCATTTATGTATCAAGGACCTCCAGTGATTAGCCGCATAAAAAGAGAATTAAGTGAATTACTTGAGAAAGATGGATTTACATCCATCTCCGATGCCATTGGTAAGAATTCAAGTATCAAACAAATATTAAAGTAACTACAATTATTTCATCAAATTAACATAAACTGCATTCGTACAAAAATAAAATTAAATCTTTAAATTTTGTATATAAGTAAATGCTCATGTATTATTATTTAATTATTTCCTCGTAAGAATTAATGATACTAAAAATTTTAAGTTTACTATTATTAAATGAATAACATTTCATTGAAGTTACACTTGAACTTTTACTGAACAATAATTTTCATTCACTCGTTTTAATCGCGTATTACCCACGTTCCAAATGTATATATTTACGTGGACAGACCATTTTCAAACAAACATGCTCATCGATTGTAAAACCTTCTCATCGTCACAATGGAACACTGTGCGACATTCGGAGGTTCCATTAAATAATTTATTAAAGCAAAATCGATACAACTACAAAACAAACAAAAATTCGGTTTCTGTAATGCTATAACGATCAACCGGATAGCTATCTCATGTATATTAATATTTCATTTATCACATAGCACTCACAATATTGTACATAGTACACGTATAAGTATATGGCTGTGAATGCATCTGCTTTAAGTGAAAAGAGAAAAAAAATATATTAAAAATATGATTAGTCAGATAAAATGATATGTTTAGCGATTGGAGAATTGCGCATGAAAAGGGATGGAAGACAGGTGCATCTATATATAGGAACAATGAAAGTACTGAAATACAAAGGAGGACAAGATAATTACACAGGGATAGATGAGTACGAAGAGACATGATTTATCTTTATGATTTTGTTTGATCGACTCTGTTCGTTTATCCCTCATTGCGGATGCCCTGATCGATCCATATAATGCATTTTTATTACGGCGAAAAGTTTCTCCATTTTAGTTGCCACGAGAAGTCGAAAAACTAAGCGATTGGAAAATTCTGATATTGTCTCTCGTGTGCAATTATGACGTATGATTATGTACGAGCTTCGTTCATTAGTCCATATCGTCAGCAATGAAATTCTCCTGATTCACCATTGCACAGTTTCGATGGTTACTTTCTTTTACGGTTTCCGTGACTTGCACGCTTTCCCTTCAACTGACCTTTGACCCCACCAACTGACCGTTTATCCACTGCATGACCATTTGTCGCTTCCTCTGCTACCAGACCTATTTTAAGAAAATGACAAACTAATCTTTGAAATTTCATCTTATCAGTAAACACATTACGCGTACGAGCAGATTGAACGTGGTACACAGATTAATCATATATATTATATTATATTATATTACATTTGTTTTAATAGAGAACCATCTCCGTACCGGTATTTATAATTGGTGATTCCATTGACTGGATATCAGTGTTAGTGACATTTACCAATTCTGTAGAGCTTAGACATTTGGTTTCAATTCCTGTAAACGTGAAACTATACAAACAGCATCCAGCACAGATAACAAGTACTACTAAGAACAAAACAATACACTACAGACTCATATGTGAACAGACATACGTGCTTGGTATACTGACACAGGTTCAGTGAATAGAATGATAACGTACTGTCACTTTCAGATGATGATACCGCATATCGTTCAGGCGACGCGCTCTTAGAGCTGATTGGCGAATAAAAATCTGCCTCCCCATCTGTATTACTTTGTAATGGAGATAGAAATTGTTTTTCTTCGCCAACCCTTTCTTCTTGCGTCACTTGCAAGGATTTTGCTTCTACAGATGTCTCGTCGCCATCCACGCTCTGTATGCACATAAATATTAAAACTAATCAGGCAATGCTTTTCAATAATTCCACTAAAAACGTGGCACTAATTTTCTGACGAGTAGACATTAATAATTAATCTTCTTATTCCTTTACCTGCTGTTGTCCACCAAAATCATGAAATACTTCTGTTTCTTCTTTAATGACTTCCTTAGACACATTACCATGTGGATATGCCGAAGCTGAATCTTCCTTAAGATCGCGCAATTCGCTCAGTGAAATGTCTTCTTCAGGATCAGAGAAACTTGTGTTTTCATCGGTAACGGAACACTCGGCCGGCTGATAAACATATTTAAATAAATAATCAATACGGTACCTGATTCGAATTTCTGATAGTTTGTATCAATTAGATCTTTACAAGCTCACTATTTGATAAGAGCAGAACATGAGTTATATCAGCGAAAAATTTAGTAATTGATTTCTACATGGTACGAGTCACCAATAATCAATTCAAGTGGAGAATGAAAAATACGCTTCATCTTGTGTAAAAAGAGGTGGGGTATCCGCATTATCATCCTGACTCGAGTAGAGGTCAATTCTCAAGGTTTTCTACTTTGAACTTCAAGTTTACTAATTAGTAATTATTCCAAGTACACATGCACCGCGCTTGCACGCAACTTGGACTTGGCATAATGTGCACACAGTGTATAATACACAATGATGATAGAAATTATTAATTTACTAGTCTTACAATTAGTTACTATGCGTACAATCGACTGTGTATCCGAGTATAGAATAAATATGCAATGGCTCACATTGAAATCTTGATCTTCCAATGAATTGTCCATTACCAGTTGATCAATCTTTGACCAGACCGTCTCATCCTGTGAGTCCCCTGAGGTCTGATCATCTTCGCTGGCCTCAGGATATTTTCGTTTAGCATCCGAATGCTCTATGGGGCTTGTCGCAGATTCCGTAGTGGACTGTTCCTCGGGTGTTGGTGTCTGAATGATTAAAAGAAATAAATAAAATATTCAGGAAAACTTACAATACATTGGAGACTATAATTTTTCATTAGAAAATTTCTGTGATTCAAATAATTACTGTTTCCGGATTGTTGCGCACTCGAATTCTTGTTGGTGGGGGTGATGGGGTTCTTTTAGAACTATCCAAGCAGGATAGGGTTGATAAGGTCATTAGAATCGACCTTATCAGGCTGGTCTTCGCTTCGCTCAATTTACGGTCCTTTAGTTATTTATCAGTGATGATTTAGGAAAAATTATAATCATTTCTATTATTAATCTAATACTGACCTTTGCAGTTACCTTACGTTGTCGCATTATTCGTAAACCATTTGATTTGATTGTTCTTAGACGCCTGCGACTTTTTTGTATGAACCTTACCTAAAAATGTATATAATCTTACATTTTTTGATACTATAGTTTGTTTCTTTTTTTTTTGTATGAAAATTTTGAAAATCTAAAAACTTAATAATTTTTCTGTTAATCTTCTAACCATTCCACTTGGCTGCACTGTTGGGTAACCCAGAACGAATGCTCCTACATTAAGCCCCATTCTTATAGCACGTAGAATAATTAAACTGGGTAAAAAAAGGATCCACGGCAGCGGTCTAACCAGTTCCATTTTGCCAAATGTTTTTCCATTTTCCTCTTTAAAACATTAACTATTAGCAATTCAGATAACATCTAGTATAACAGTCACGAATAATGTCAAATTATTATACCGGTAGTGATTTCTTGAATCGGAAGACTCCACTCTGCTGATTTTTCAATGATCCACAAGAAACGATCGGCCAATTTCAAAATAGTTTGCACCAGTTGTAAACGCGCTGCAGATTCGATACTCGCAACAATGGTTTCTCCAAGTTTAGAAATTGTGCTGTTGGACGCCTGTCAATTAACGACCAATTAGTAGTAAATAATAATAAAGATTTTACAAGGACTATCTGTAATACTTGAATGTTTACCGACACCGGCGATTCTTGAACTGCCATTTTTCAACTGGATCTGAAACACGAAGTAGGAATCAAATAACGTAAAAGATTCGTTAAAAATGTTATCTTCTATGTTCTACGATAAGAAAGTCATTTTTTTTTTCACATCGTAGGCTCAGACGAGCGATCAGTCGTAAGTAATTGTGAATTAAATGCGAGCGACGTGGTTTAGCGGTAAATGAGTCAGTTATAAATAAAAACAATAAAGAAAGCAGCGGTGTGATAATCGATATCGAGAAGCCACGACCCCGTCGTATCAAGAAGCAATACAAACTCCCATAATGGCATCTTAGAAGAAACAGATTTCTGGGCTTCGGCTCAACGATAAAAATGCTTCAATCCTTCTTCGCGTTGTTTTATTTCTCAACTCATCAACTATAAATGACCGAGAAGATCACCGATGACAATGAATATTTATAGCCACGAGTATCTTGTCGTATGAAAAAAAGTTTTCTATGGGAAGAACTTCGTAAAAAAAAAAATTAGTCAATGAAGAAACTGTAAAGTTCTTCTGAGTCTTTTTATCCGCTCTAAATGAGACCTCGTGGAATGAATCGAACGTATAAATAATGAAACTACGTTTATCGACGTTTCTCATTGTATATGAGAATATGTTATGAATATTCAATCATTTTCGCGATACGCAATTATTATTTTTTCTATGTGTAATATATATATATATATATACACACAGTAAGAAGACGCCACGCGGGATAAATATTATTATATAAGAAAAGTGAGCTAATCAAGTATACGTAGGCTATTAATGTAATGAGCTTTTAATAAAATTAATAACAGAATGCTTGACATCCGAGTGATACACCTGGCGCTATCCTGGCGGCTGAAGTGTCAACTACAAGTGAGCACAACTTGTTCGGTGCATATTTGAAAATATCGACAGAACGTAAAGAGAACAGATATTCCTATGTTCCCGTACAAGATATTTAAATGTTAATCATCGATTAAAATATACGAGTCCCAATAGGTTATCACATCTCCTAATAAGTCAATGTGCATAGAGTACAAAAATCTCATCAGAAAAATTTTTCTTCTCTCTTATTTTTAACCACTAAAAAATTCGATAATCTTCCGTTACTCTCCCTCTAAAATAAAACAGTTACAAATTATCATTTCGCATCCGTAAATACAGATTGGCGATGGCGGATATTCGTTAACTAATAAATAAGGAATATTATCGCCTCGTGCAACAGAAGGAATCAGCGTTCATTACGAATTGTCGTTTCGTTACGTAAAATTTTTACGTGATGGCGATAATCAAGAAGTGGCGATGTCAATCGCGGTTGCCTCTGTCGCATTTGCCGTTCCTCATTAACCAACATTTATTAATCCGCTAATTAATGACAGAGTCCAAAAGACTGGGTGAACTTCGCTACACGATTAGAGACTATATGAGCCATCGTTAAATTTAGAGAAAAATTATTAAACGTATGCGCACAGAAAAACATTCTTTTTTATTTTCTTCTCTCAAGTCCATCCATTGAAGCGTGAATAACATAATCAAGAATACGAAAAGATTGTGCAGAACATAATATGTCATTCCCGAAAGTGAACAATCCTACTGATAATACCAACGAAAGGTGGCCTTGATTCATCTTATCTTTTGTCTAAACACTGTCTAGCAATGACAAGCCGTCAGTGTTACATTTCTTCTGCTTATCTGAAGGCTTTCGGTTCT
>JARQSV010000050.1:11381-28641 GCA_030142285.1 Calameuta idolon | reverse complement strand
GTACCAAGTAAAATCACAGTGAAAAAGCGGTTAAAAATTTAACTCTCAATTACGCCTTATCGTTTGTATTCATAGTCATTATTGTGCCGTTCAAGGTGTTTCTGATGGGAACTCAGAGTTTGACAGTGTCCGTAAAGGATTGAAGAAAACAAACACATACCTAGTTATTAATTTCTTAAGAAGTAAATTACTCGCCGAATCCCGTCCCTAATACGACGAACGTCGTGCTGCTCGTGGTCGCAGTGAAGTAAATGGCTTATCACGTTAAATGCAACTCGAAAGGGTCGAATGTCAGTTCGTCGAGCGTCGGTATCATCGAGTCTGTATTCGTGCTGATCACTTAACTTTTTGCCGCGTGTTTTGGTCGCTTGGATCGAATTCGAACGAAAACGGTTGGACAAACGCACACAGTCTTCGACGTTAACAATTCTGAGAGAACCAATCGGAGTCAGCGGGGAATCCTTCGCGGCTGCAGGTTTCCTATTACAATAATGGCCGGTTAAACGCCGACTAATCATCTGTAAATTTGAGCAATACCTGCAGAGGACAATCTTATACCTTCTCGAGTTGAGGTTATTTCTATGGCCGATTAATCAACAGCAATAATTACAGAGACGCAGCAATGATTGGACCGATAATGAATTAGGAAAATAATGAGTTGATAAATTAGTTTTGTATAAGTATATAAGGGTATCTTATAAAAGAAGTCCTTTAATGTTTACATGTCATGTGGTTCAACGTTAAATATTATTTGGAAACTTAAATAAATAGAAACTCACGAGCAGTGTGTCATTACGTTATATAATAATTTTATGTACCATAATATATAGAGAAATATTAATTTTTATACGTACCAGAGTATCGTTATCTATTCCTAAGCGGATTCTACCGCCCCGATCTAAGGGTAAGGGTCCTCTTCTTGGTTTACCTGAGCGACGCGATTCGTAGCGAGCAAGAAAACTTTCTGAAGACAGTGCGCAGCGTGCGAGTTTCAGTGAGAGAGAAGCAAGGAAAAGAAAGAATCAGAGGAGAAGGATAAGGAAACGAGAACCCGATAAAGACCAATGGTACCAAAGGGGGAAGGTGGATAGGGAAGTGCAGACGAGTGAACAAGTGAGAGAGAGAGAGAGAGAGAAAGATAACGAGAAGCAGAAAAGGAGAGAAAGTAAGAAAATATAGAACGCGAAAAACTGAGAGTAGCGAATAAAGAGTCGTGGGGAACCGAACGTACCGCGGGCCAAGGAGCAGCCGAGTATACTGAAAAGGCAGAAAAGACGTCGCGACGCGTTTAGGACCTTTGCCCAAGCCTCTATACTATTATCGTTCTCTCGCATCGTGCTTCCCCCTACGAGAAACTCACAAGCCCATCACGACGTGGCCTCGGCAAGTCGCGTCGCGACGCCTTGTTCAAAACTCTCCCATTTTTGTCATATACATACCACAGCACGCTCGATCCTCTCTTGGCACTTTCGACCATTACATGCTTTTCGACGCATTCTCAGACTAATTTCTTTCTCTACTTCTCACGTCGCAACTGTTCTTCATAAATTACAGAGTTCAGTAACAAGAAAAGGTCATTTCACATATTTCTACGACGCACGCTTTTACAGGTAAATTAAAATATAAAGCCCACAGGATGGGATTGATGAATCTTCACGGAGACAGGAGACAAAAGTTTTATGGATTTGATAAAAATTCGAATAAGTTTCATTTAAAAATTAAATCACAAACGGGATTCATCCTTTCACAACCCAACATGACTTTTATTAAACGTTGTAACGTGGCATTACAGCTAGAGAGGGTCTTCCCAACAATAACCGAAAAATTAACCGTGGTCCAGAACCATTAAAGACGCTCGAAAAGCTCTACGACGCGATAATTTTGCGTAACAAATTCGCAATTCCAAGGAACCTGGATCGTGTTCTTATCAGAATGGAGCCTGTCAATTTTTCGGCATTGTTCTCATCATATAATCCATGGCGTCCCTACTAGGAACTAACGTTATAGCGAATGGTGGTACCAACGTGTCTTCACTTGGTCCTCCTCATTATAACGTTCATTAGATTATCGCTGAAATTGCAATAGCGACGTGTGCGCACATCGCGAAGAAATGTGTGATGACGTGAACGCATGTGCCGAGAAGCGACGCGCATTATTCGGCTGATTAAAACATGAATGAAATCGTCCTAACGATCTTAATTAATGACATTGATATTGAGAAACGGTCAATAGGGACAGAATTAAAGAAACAGAGTAGAAAGCGCTGGAGTAGCCCTCGTAATTGTTTAGAGAGAAAAAAAAAACAGAAGAAAAAAGTTAATAAATGATACTTGATAAATGAAATTAATTCTAGTCAGACGTTAAACAATGGTCGATCCTCCATAATAATCATTTTTTAAATGCAATCCTCGAGTGATCTCTGATCGACAAGAGATCCGCCAAATTAAAATTGACACAACGCAAGACAAACGTACACAATATACATATCTGTTTTTCAGTTTTACTCTGTGACACAGACAGAGACAGACAGATAGGCACGCGCATGCACATATTCACTTGTTTTCATACTCTAATTGGTTTACTCAATGCCACGCACGCATCTAAACAGAATCCATCATTCATTCTTGCTCCAATTCATCATACAGAAGGATTTCCTCATTCATTCGTTCATTGACTTGGACGAGTGGCGCATCCCATTGTGTCCTTTCACGCGCACTTACAATCTTAAGCTACGCCAGAATTACGAATTTCTAAACGCGATCAATTATGTGTCTCGTGCGTGTACGCATATGCGTGCATACACCTAATTATGGAAAAACGTGTCTGTGTGTACGTGGTCGCACGCGTCAATCGGTCACAGCGTGTACATACGTGTGCTGATACGTGATTGAATGCTGCGTGCTTTTCTTTCATTTATTAAGACTTTCCTTTTAAACTCGAGAAACTTCCAATATACTCTTACACGTTTTAGATTTCCTTCTGCTTGTCCCTTCCCTTGTGCTCGAGAAAACACTTGTTCTATTCACAATCCATAATAGATATTATTTACTTAAACTGTGCAGATCCTTTCCTTTACCCGCTGACCCACCCCTATCAGGCCACATCACTTTCTCCAGACCTTTCCCTTCTTCTCCCTTTCGCCCAAGTAACTTCGAAATTTCGACTCGAAATTTGTCCCCGTAATATACATGTCCGTTCCAAAGTGTTTCGGTGCGTGGACGTTAATTTTAATCCCGCGTTTTAAAAGTCGCAAGCAAAAGCAGGATCGAGGATGTGCACCGCCATTGTCAGGCCAAATACGAAATAGCGAGTAGAGTATAAAATTGAATAGTAAGCGCCATCCTCCCGCCATTTTCATATGTATATATATAAACATATATATATATATATATCGTACGCTCTAATCAGACCATTATAGTTTCCATCAATGGCAAACTTCTAACGCACTCTGTAGCCGTTCTTTATTTCTTAATAAGTGATGTCTAAGTGATTCTGGCGGAGAGGAGCATCCTTATGCAACATACATATTTTTTTTCGATGACTTGAACCGAATTAAAAGAAAACGAGAGTACAGCGAAAACTTTTGACGGCTGTTAACAGGCACAACAATTAGCAACAGGCTCAGGGTAAATTTACGAACGCTGACGAAAACTCGTGAAAGCCGCACAAAGAAGAGGTCGGTCCTTCATTTTACACGAGAGTTGGTAAAAATCCACCAAATCCAATTGCCATCTTCTGGGTTCTCAATGGAATTATAAACTCTTAAACAAACATTTTTTAATCAGCTTATAGAGTTAGACGAAAGATTTTTTTAAAAAAAGAGAAAGGGCCTTCCTGAACGGACCGCCTCATTTTGTTGAGCCCGTTACATCTAAGAAAGAAAAAAGGACGCAAGGACCTCAAGCTAAGCATGTCACTCGTATCCTGGAATATCCTCTTCACACTTCGAAGGATTATCTATGACGTTGGATGTAGTAACGCCTACGTAACCTAACCTAATCTAGCCTATATGTATCTTAATTGTAGCTCGAGAGAAATTGGCGAAGAGTCTATGTATACGAAACGAGATGAAGGGAACGTGATCGCGTTGTCAATTTTGTTTTAACAATAATCATTATATTGGATGATTTCTTAAAATAATTCTAATATTATCATCGTTATCGTTAACAACCCCACGTGGGTATAATGTCGCGAATGCGAGAAAATATCTATCGAGAGACGTCCTAAAATTGGTATTTCTTTTTGTTTGTAATTTTTGTATTTTTTTTTCTTTTCTTTTCTTTTCTATTAAATGCGAACAATTCGTAATGGTTTCGCGATGAGCACTGTCACGTGACCAGGATGACAAGAATCGATGACGACGACAATGATGAGAACGAGACTTTAGGCGTGGAGACACGCTCAAATACGGCCAGTTTAATAGCGACAATCTTTAATGGGTAATAGTTTAGAGTAGTAATAATATTAATAATCATGCAAAGGGGCTGCTGATACTGGCTTGCGAACTTAATCAAACGGAAACACACTCAATCGTTACTCTCGATCTTACAATAATTGTTGTTCTTGTTTGATTTTCTGATCTTGTTCCTCTTCGTGTACTGGGTCGTAGAAAAACTTGAATTAATACTCGTCGTCTGGTGCGAGCCCGTCACCCTCCAGTTCTTCAGGAGGTGCAAAACCGTCCTGCAATAACATACAAAAGGCGTGAGTTATCCTTATAGCAATCACTTTTCTGTGTCTTTGTTTTGATTTATTTTTCTCTATTGCATTCTCCGACAATTGTTTTTTAGTTATAAATATTTAAGAGAGCACGGTCGCTCTGAAACTCTTTAAACCGATCATTTTCGAGCTACGACAGATTAAAAAATAGTTTTATAGCACTGATCAAAATCTTCCAGCATCCATGCTCTATGCAAATAACAAAAAATTAATTATACCTACACGTATATGCAGGTATGTTTTGTATTATAAATTTTGTTTACACGTCCTTAACGTTTTGAGATCTTCCCAAGAATAAAAAAAAACGGAACATAACATACCAATTAAATGCTTAACAATGAAACAAACGAAAATGCGACAATTTTCCTAAATGCATTGCAATGGTTTGCCAGTTACCGTAAGTACTGTAACGTTATCATACAAGACGGACGTGTACTACTCGAAGAAGTTTCAGAGACCTTATGAGAACAAAAAAGAAAAAATAGGATAGATAACTAAAAGGTAAAACAATACTGGGAGTAGGACGGTGGCAGTCGTTATACAAAAACTAAATAAAAATTTAATTGCATATTATTCAAATTTGTTCTAGATTTCTGTCAAACCCTTTGACTGCCAATATCCAAACCCGAAATATAAAAGAGAGATAAAAGAGAAGTCGTAGTAAAAAAAAAAAGATTGTGACATACTGATAGGCGTAGTAAAACAAAAAGTATTAAAGGAACAAAATGAAAGTTGCCAAAGTAATTTCTTTTTTAAATTAACCGAGGGCCGCTTGAACGTACAGACAAGCTTTAAAGTATTAAATGTTATACTCCGACACTAAATAAATGAAAATGATAAGATGCACAAAATGATAAGTACCAAATATCATATTTTCTTCGCAGATTCTTAATACTTGTATATCTCAAAATACCCTACATAAAATATAAGTGATATTAACGAGAGGAAACAGCAATAAATAAATTATACCGATGAAGAGTGAAGAATAAATAAAAAAATATATATGACTCATAGAAATCATCTTATCTTGCCTTTCAGCATTCCTTATCGGACCCATCGTATTAAAGGGAGTACATAACGTTAAATAAGTGAACAAAAGTAAATAAAAGAAACAAATAAAAAAAAATAAAAATAACCAACAAAATATCACAGAGTATGCCTCAACCGCTAAACCCTCTAACTATGTATATAATTAAAAAAAAAAGAGTGTAGGTACAACGCCCTAAATATGGTGACAGTCCCAGCAAAACTGTCTAGCGTGATAAATCGCAATGGCAGATACAATCGTCGTGACACATTGTCTGTCGTGCCGCGACGAGTAGCGATTCGTGCCACGTTGAATGGCTTTTGAAAATCAAAAGGAAAAAAAGAAAAGAAAAGAAACAGTGGTGCGTTTATGCTGGAACCATCCTCCCAGCCAGCCAAGTTTACTGTTAATCAAATATCCAAGGCGCCCAACGAACGAGGAGGAGTTGCCGACAGACAGCGGACGTCTACCTTACGGAGTTTTACCTTCGATTAAGAGTGACCTGCTATGGAAATGAAAGATAACCGAGAAGAGATGCTAATAGGTCTCTTCCTCGTCCTCCTGGCCATTCCCATTATCCTGAAATCATTACAGTGTCAAAATTTCCCGCCACGAGAGCCCCGACGAATGATCATAAATCATCAATCATCAAACATCAATGGTGATCGTCGTCATCGTACTCGTTCGTAAAATACAGCGCAATGGGACGTCGTAGGAACAACAAAAATAAATTTTTCTTTAACAATAAAAAAAATATCGTTAGGCAGCCGAGGTATTTTTGATGCTTGTCGAATTCTTTTGCATTTCCATATATTTTTTTTTTCCGTTTCTTTAAACGATACAGCCCGCTTTGTTTCACGATTAGGTTGGATCTTTTGATTTCTCTTGTTCTTCTTTTATGCTTTTGGAATTTTACTTTTCGAATTACACGGGTCTGGCATGGTACGGAATGACTGTGGTTCATTTTCAAATCATGTCTCCAACTGTTTCTCGTTTGCATGTTATCATAAGGACTCGTGGGTTTTAATTTTGTACAAGAGGCGAGAACGACGATCCTTACCTCCGTAGCGTAAAGAACTTCCAGGATCTTCTGCACAATTGGTGGTGGATCACCGTTGTCACAGTCTTGACACATTACCTCGATGTCTCGGAGCTTGCCAAAGTAGAAATCTCTCTCCTTTTCCAAACCATCTATAGTCATCTTCAATTCCATCACCTATAAGAAAAACAATGATAACAAAATTTATTGATTACCCAATATATAACGGAATACACAAATAGACATAAACCACATTGAAAGATAATTTACCTGTGCACTGAGTTCCTCCACCTTTCCCAGGTCTCCTCGGGTTCCAACTGATCCAGTTTTTGGCACAGGACGGTTTGGCTGCACTTTGTTAACTGCATATGGAACAATTTATGTTATTCAAATGCTTCGAAAAATTGACATATCCCACAACGCTTATGCAACCTTTTAACAATGGACACGCGATACAGCAACAATTTATACAAATACGAGGATAAAAGTATTAAATGGTAATTGCTGATAAGTGATAATCGTTTGTAACAATCATCAGATTGGCATCTATTTACATTTATATAATTAAATATCAAACAAGAATGTGCTTGTATGTACAAGGTGACAGAAAAAATATTTCATGCAAAAAGCCATGCAAACGTGATAAGTAACCTGCGTGTCGTGCAGCATGAGATTCGGATTAATAAAGGAGAAACGTCATTTCTTCAAGAGAACAAAAATAAATACCGTGCAGTTATCCTGAATATTAGACGATATAAATTGGGATGTATAAAATCAAAGAATACCACTAAACAATGATAAAATAATAATTACTAGGCTTGCCTACGGACTTCGTAGCAGGCGCTTGAACAGGAGACGGAGGTCCCTCACCTGCGGGCAATTTCATACTCTGCTTTTCTTAGTGTTCGGAGAAAAAGATAAAAGCTAAGTTCGCGCAAGGAAAACGTCTCGAAGAATATTCTTTAAATAAATAAAAGTTCCGAAACGTTGCATCAGACAGATGCATATTCGTTATAGACTATTAAAACAATAATCTCAAAAAAACCTTAAAGTGTTTTGTGATCAATCGAAAGATAAAATTGATGATTTAAAAAAAAAAAGAAGAATAATAATGAAAGAGAACCATGACTACCTACTTGTCAATGAATATATACAGTGTCCCACTAGAGACATATTAGTATAATGCCAATCATTGTTATTAAATCCGTAAATCCGTCCTAATATAATTATTAATTAGTTGCCTTGCCATCTATCTCTAAGCCAGATTAGTGAGCAAATCTTGGTGCTCCGAGTTTTAAAAACAAAATTTTTTTTTTTAATGAGCTGTGCTCCCTTCTCTGCACACTTTGTGTTGCTCTCGTAGTTCTTAATTGTTAAAAGAAATATAAATCAAAGTAATGGCGAAAGAAAAAAATAAACAGACGAATGTACCGGTTCTTGCGATGGGTCTGGATGTGGGAATGTCTCGCGTTGGGTTACGTTTGACAATTCCGATACCACGAGGAGCGTTACTGCCACCACTGCCCATAGCTTCACCATTACGCATAGCCAAGGCATCGTAAGGTTCTGTTCGCGTGTAGTTTGCATCAAAGAACTTCTTGAACCACTGTAGAAACTCGAAGTTGTCCTGGAATCTGCCTTTGACCAACCTATCGATTGGCACGATCTGGAAAGGAGGGACGAGGCCCGTGGAAAAAATAGAACAAAATAAAAATTAACGTAAAATAAAATTCCACCCTTTAGCAACGAATCGTGTAAGAAAATATCTTCACGATTTTCTGATTACTGACAGTGGATGTCTATAGCCGATGTGTCAAAATGGTGGGCTGATAGCGTGCCATTCAATCAATATAATAATTTTTCATTGACGGAGACTAATGACGATCAGTTTTCCAGACAATTGGATTCACTTTTGAGTAGATCGTTATTTGAATTTATAGTTCTGAAAAGGCGCAGTATGTCGATGCATTGTGAAAATGAAGAATCGAAACAGAATATATAAAATTCATTAGATCAGCCAAATGGAAAACACTAAGAACTACGAAGAAAAATTACTTCAATTACTGAAATTTCAAAGTTTTGAATAAAAGTATTAGAGGTTCACAGATTTGTAACAGTATGCGATTTGCAGGAGTGGCAGAAGTGGTGTCGAACTTCCTGATATACAATGAAATAAGTCTGCTCAGAGCTCTCACTTCTCCCAAAACCAATCTCTTGGATGTGTGGTTCTATCATCTAGCCCCTGGTCACTGTAGCTTATATTCTCTTCCTTTCTATCTTTCTTATATTTCTTTTCTCTATTTCTTTCCATAGGGCTATAACTTCTGTGTGATATTGGCGTAATATCACTTCAATATGGCATTAGGAGTAGCGAGTCCTGCGTTGGCGGTGACATCCCTTATTGCGCTCTCAAGGGGAACCTTTTCTTCTGTTTGAGTTTGCTTGTGCTACTCCAATTGGCGTATTGGAATATTTTCAGATTTTTTAGACCGACTTTGAAAAATGAAACAATCTGCTTAATGAACCAAAGGAAATTATATTGTTGGAAGATGTAATATAATGAACATGACTGTAAAGGTAACAGAGAAAGAAATATCATTTGATTTTCCGGTTAAGCGCAATGAGTCCTTATTCAGGGTTCAATGATATCCTCTTATCGGCCACGCGGTATGTATTCCTTATGAAGAGTAATTTATGATAATTGAACGGACGTATGTATTATGTGTTGTGTCTTTTCTCTGTATAGGCTCGTAGACATGCAGATTTCTTTACTCTTTCTTATGCTAGAGGGGTACTAGCATAGGCTTAATTCATTGAAAGCATTCAATTTATGAATGGAAATATTAACCAGTGTCTCGAAAGTAACATAGATGTAGACAAAATACACTTCAAACAGTAAGTAACAACATTAAAAAAGTAAGTATGAATGTTTAAAAATGAAAAATGCAAAATATAAATGATATCTTGTTGAAATTGAAATTGCAAGAATTGCTATTAATATTTTCTAATATTCAATATTTTATAACATTGAGTAATAATAAATTTCCATGCAGCGAACAATTCATTTATAGAAAAGGAAAACATCAAAATTGGACAGAAAAAATGAGAATTTTGTACTGCCAGTATATAAAAGACAGAACAACCATGTCACGAGCTTGACATTCACTATCCTAAGATCGCTATTGTCGTTTAGCCAATTAAAATAAAATAAGTAACAGAGATATTTGTGTGTCTCTTAGGACAAATAGCTACCCCCTGCTTGGATGTATTTTTAGTCTGGTAAAAATAACAAACTTTCCTACTAATGCCACAGCTACTACTGAGTGTCAACTCAAAGTTCACTGCACACCTATGAATTCTTAGATTATGCGTGAGTTTTAACATAAACAATTGCTATAACATAAACCATAGAGGTATTGCTTTGTTTGGAGTAAAGAAATCTAATATTATCACTGGGTGGTGCCATAAGATGTGCTTCATAAGCATATTTCATTAAAATGCATTTTTTAGCTCTTTTGTTTTCAATGCATTCATTATCATCATTCTTGTCTGTAAGACTCTTCTTATAGTAAACAAAGCAAAGTGTATTCAGTGCACTCTACAAATATGCAAAGTATCTAAACAAATGGAATTACATGTCACGCACTAATGATATGTTCGATATATCTAGAAGCATTTCCAAGAGAATCTTGGATTACTACAAACGCATAAGTACGACACCTAAATATCTAAAGAGCACAGAAGCTTGATAACCTTCAAGTGGCTTGAGGACTGGTGAGACAATGCGAAGAACGAAAAAAATAAAACATGCGTATATGTGCCAGAATGGCAAAATAGCAGTTGGAGTACCCTGCGGTTGCCTCGCCATGACGTTACGCTGCTGAATGTGCTTTTGTTGCATCGGTGGCTGCTTTGACTGAGGTGGAAGCGGTACCAATTGCGGATTGGATAAGTTATGAGAACCATCAACGCTGGAACCCAAAGGAATACAGCCGCGCGCCTCGCAGGCGTCGTATTCACGGCCGTCATAGTTCGCGTCAAAGAATTTCTTGAACCACTGAAGAAACTCAAAGTTGTCTTGGAAGCGGCCCTTTATCAGCTTGTCCACCGGTATTACCTGAACCATTCGCGCAGTGCTCTCGTTACAAGTACGAGCTGCAAGATTAGTGCAACGAGCCGGCAGGAACGCCGGATAAACGTGCTGACCAGTTATAGCCTAGATGCTCCGCAAGGAGGAAACATATTTCTAGGATAACTCACCTTGTCTACACTCATCTTCTTAAAGCCAGCCTGTAATAGTTTGAAGTTTTGTATATACTCGTGTTCCAGATTGGTCCTGAATTTCACACGCTTCAGTGGAACACTTCCAGGGAAGAGCATATCCATAAATTGGCAGTACACAGCACCAGTACATAGCTCTTCGATTTTAGTGAAAGATGATTGTAGGCAGTCATTAACCCAGGAAAGCATGTCATGACGGCTCAGGTTGTCCGTCGTGACGTTCGTCGCGTAAACATTTACTGCCATGATTCTCACCACCTTTAGTAAAACCTAATTTGACATAAAAATTTCAAGGTTAGCGACACTAGCAAACTGGATAAAGTGAAAGTTATCAAAGTAATCGAAATGCCGGTTGTCGGTTAGGAATGACGTATATCATGATGAGATCATTCACCAGAGAATGTATAATCCTTTACAGGCTCAGACGTTGTTATCAATGACCCCTTGCACTCAAAACCTGCTACCAGAAAAGACAATCCTGGTCGAATTAAACGTCGTATCTATCACTTTTTTTTCCTTATATTTTTTTCACACTCAACCCTATCTAACGCCCCGTATGGAAAACGACAAGATTAAGGTTCTTCTGATTATATACAACTCAGAAATTTCTGTGCAACCATGAAGGAAGTAACTCATGCATATTAAAGAATATAACGGGTATGTACGATGTGCTCAAACACAACGTTTTCTCGTCTCTTATTCTGAATGCTTTATCGACGTGCCACGATGTTGGAAAGGCTAACCATCGGAGGTCCTCCATTGGCAGGAAAAAAAATAGATTTGCTAAGTGCAACCGGAAGAATCCTATGTAGTCATTGACGTCGAATACCAGTTACACTGTTAACGATATCGTTTATCTTGTTCTTATAAAGATCTAGAATAACTCACCGTGTCCTGTAGATCGTTTGCACGCAAGATGCACGGGTCGCGTACACGAAAGATAAATGTGCGCTGGTACGTTTAAACGCGCGCACAACGGAAATATCTAACGGTTTCTGTGCCGGCGATTGGTCGATCGATCGCCCTTCGTCCACCGGTATTCCAGGTCTTTCACGAATATTACGGTCTCAATAAGGTTTCTGCAACTCAATGGATTTTTAAAAATGTTGAGCAACCCCTAATTAAATCTTGCACTTTGGATACATGCCAGAAAAAACTAACAGGACGCGCACGAACACAAGTTCTTTTTGTAACTGTCAAATGGCGGGGCGTTAACAAAGGAACGCAGCCTCCTAGGGATTTACCAGAGTTTCCCTAGGATAGGGAAAAATAAATGAGACTTTGTGGAGACTTTTGCCGTATATCCTGTTTTGCGATTTGATAATTGATCCACTAGTTCTGTTCGATTGGAGTTGATTGTTCTTTGTGATGTGTTCGTTTTGTATCCTTTTTTCTGGGATGTCTTGAGTACTTTGGTTATCGCGTCCTGTCAATGCTTCGTGAAACTAAAGAACTTGACTTTAGAATATTCCTATATACTTATGGTTATGCGTATGACAGTTTTGTGTACATGTCATCCAATGGACAAATCAAAGTTTCAAATAATTAGTCGGTTTATCTATAATCTCTGTTGTAGGAAAAGTTTCAAAACACAAGTACATACTTCATCCTTTTTATTTGCCTTCAGGCAGGTGACAATTTGAAATTCAGAGTAACTAATATTCTTGTGCTATCGAACAATCCCAGGATTTCATTATATTGAATCCTGGATGGAAGGGCTGCGAATATTTTGCTGCTCTAGCCCTCCTGACACTTGGAATTTAATGCCTGTATAGTGAGACTGCCAAACGATTTGACTGATTAGTCAACGTGTGTCTATCAGTTCAATAATTCAATATTGTCGTGATGATTGTTGCTGTGAGTGTTGACTTCTCTGTCAACTCGTCCAACTCTTAGTAACTCATGGATACCCATGGAATAGTCCTTTTGATAGAACTCATTGTGTACCAGTAGAAAAACTGAAGAGTGTGCTTTGCAATGGCTGGAAAATCAAGCAAAATAATTACAAGATTTCATCCCAATCATGGAAGAAATTTAAGGGTCTTAGACGACAATACTGTAGCTTGCCGAACTTCTAGCTTTGCAGATGCATTGGTCTTTAGTGAGAAACCCATACAACTTGGAGAAATATTCCTAGTTGAGATTGAGAAAGTTGAACGAGGCTGGAGCGGTCACATGAGGCTTGGATTAACGCAAATTAATCCAGCAGATATACCTCGCAATGCTTTACCACAGTACGCTTTACCAAATCTTTCAAGATTAGGTTCAACTTGGATTTTTGGAATTACCAAGTGTCATAACATTTGGGACAGCTTTGAGGGTATTGATGGCACTGGCTATGGTAAGTTGTCTATTTCCGTTTTATATCATAATTACTTAATGATAGTTTTTCCTCAACTAGGGGAAGGAATACCTCTCCGTGAGAAGAAACTCGTTACAGATGGGGTCAATGTACATACATCCCGTGGAATTATTCCTTTCAATGCTCTAAGGCCAAATACAGTAGGATCTTCAAGAAACATCCTACCTACAGATGCAGGTAGTCGAATAGGAATTATGTATGTACCTCAAGCTGGATCTGACAAAGCAGAAATGCATTTTATTATCAATGGAGAAGATCAGGGTGTTTGCAGTAAAGACATTCCATACAAGACTGGACCACTTCATGCTGTGGTAGACTTATATGGCACCACTAAGCGAGTTAGGGTAGTCCAGCTGTACGGTGGTATGTAATAAATATCGTAGCACATAAATTTTCATAACGAATACAATGTAATCATCAAATATATCTTCATTTTTTTGCAGTATCAACGTTGCAGAGTGCCTGTCGTGACGCCATATTACAGTACACTGAAAGAACAGCAATAGATTCGCTGCCGCTGCCACGCATGCTGAAGGATTATCTCCTCTATCAATCTCAATGAAAAATGAGCAAAACTACAAGGCATGATTATTGCATTCAAACAACATTCATTTAACGGAGTGAGACAAGACATTTTTTTGTTCACGGGAACTTTTTTTCTTCTACATTGCTCTCTACATCCTTAGATTCCTAAAGGTACCTTCCCGTCTACGTGAACGAGATCCATCATCAATGTATTATAAATATATATATATATATATATATTTCTTCTGCAATTTATTTCCTTGAACAAAGATGGTCAACTGTAACTAGAAATCGCTGTGCTTCAACTTGATTTCTGTATCTCCTACATTGCCATATACCATCTGCAATCCTATGTTCGAAACGTGAGCCTTTTTTCATTTTTTTAACAATTTATCATGTCATGACATTTATCATTTCACGTAAACAACACATATTTTCCCACCAAAAGTTCTGACACAATTGATAGTATTAGCTCTTTCAACCCCACATACATATATGTACATAGTGTGAGAAAGTATGTAATGGTCCTAGACTGGGCATTCGTGATTTAACGAAAATGTTAAGATATATATAAGAAATAAAAGCGAGAAAACATCCGAAAGATTTTTTTTCTCAAAAACTACAACAATGATGACGTATTAACGTAATGACTTCAACGTTGCATTGTGAGTTTCAGTAAAGACACATGCATTACTAACGGTAATCGAGAATTCTTTAATGCTGGAAAGATTATCGTAATGCGTACGTATAACATTGAAAAAGAAAACCCACTACATCCATATAAATACGTCTTAAGCGTCATAAGCGAGAAATAAACGTATTTCTAAGAAAAAACAAGTCTGGTGGTGCTATTGTAATTTGATTCCTTGATACCACTTCAGCACGGATACAACATTTTGGAGTATTTATATTCTGCGATTATTTCTTTTTAATGAGTTATGAGACTTAACTCTTCTACAATTTCCAATTACAGGGTCAAGTCGCTTGATAAATATAGCGATCATTTATTATTTTTCATATTATTTGGGTCAAAGATCAAACATTCTGTCAACATTAATGATATTTAATCAATATGCTCTTAGTATAAACAGATATAACACATTTACCACAAGAAAAAAGTAATTTGCATGTCAAATTTTCTAAATTTAATAACGGAGAAAATAACATAAAAATGAATAAACACCAGAATGTCAAGTTAATAGGGTCAATCCAGCACTAAATGAACACCTGATGAAACCCTTCCAGTGAATGGGCACCCGTGTTAAAATCATTACATATTGATACAATATATGCGAATGCGTCGATTTACTGGTGGAGTCACCCTATTATGAATATTTCAAGTGATCATTTACCCATCATTATGGAACGATCATAGCTTCTGATCTTTGTAACAGCTGGCAAAAGAAGAAATAGCATAATGACATAGGTCAGAAGAACTCCTATGAAAGTTATACGTCCAATAAAGATGGCGATCAAGGACCAGGACTGATCAGTATCCCGAGACGAAGTTCTCAATTGAACAAGACCGGAATTGTCATCTGCTTCCGTCTCAAGTCCTGCAGAAGCTTTAGGATCGAGAGTGTTCAGCAAGAAGATCTGGCCAAACTTATTGTTCAGTATGAAGGTGTTTATTGACGAAATCCATCCTGGGGCTGGTCGGCTCATCGCATGGAGCTGGCGTAGGAACGTTGTCAGAAATATAGCAAAACCAGCCATTGCCAAAGAGTCCCGATAGAATATCACTGTCGATCAATGGATTATCAATATGTAGAATGATAATCTAATTTAATTTATTAATTTATTACTAACAAATGTGTGGGACAGTTGCACCATTACGTGGCACATTCCAATGCAAGTCCTGGAAGGTCAGTAAATGACAGATAAAATTTATTACTGCCACTACCATTCGCTCTGCCGTATTGTGATCCAGCCAGAGTGTCGTCAATGTCATCACGATCAGTACTAGTGAAAAAAGTTTAATATAATTATTTAATATAATTAATTTAAGTGATTGGTTGATGCTGAGGACTTACTTATACATGGTGTGATGTAAATAGTTTCCATCATACCCGAATGTCTTTCTATAACGAACGTGAAGGAGATAGCTGATAACGTCTCGTTTGGATACCATTTCAATTGAAATATTCCTTTTCTTACATTCACATTTAGAAGATCCCATTCTACACTGCCTACGTAATATATCATTGTGATCTGCATGAATGTACGTACTCAGTGTCATTATCTTGAATACATTAGGCTTTGTTAATATTTTTAATAATTTTATTTTGTTACCCCCTCGTCCATTAGAAGAAAATCTACTTCTCCGGTATGGTAAGCGGATACTAGGTGAATTGTACAGGTTTGTATGTCAAACGGCCAATTTGTGTAATCCGCATCACAGTGGGCCGAATATTTTACTTCCGGTGCACAGTTGACCAATCCCTTATTATTGACACTGCATTGCGTTCTTGGAAGTCTTGTCCAGTCGGCGGAGTCCCCACTGGATAAAAAATCATACATAGGTAATATAGGTATTGTACATTTTTAATCACTGCTATGAAGCTATAATTTTTAAATAGGAAGTTATTTACGCATTGTAGACAGATATATCCGGCTGCCATAGTTCATCAGAGATAACATGAATCATTTCTATTGAATCAAACTCTGCTGGATTCCACTGAAGATGCTCGTCATGCCATGACTAGAAAAAGAAATAAAAAAAAAGAATACTTGATATTAAAGTAAGAAGAAAAGGAAAGTATAGACGTATATTTGTTTGCACAGACTTACCAATACCATCCAGCTATGTACCGCCAGAAAATTCCTGTTTTCCTCCTAAGAAATATATATAAGCAACAAATCCAAAAATTAAAATAGTTAGAAGATGATTGATAAACATTTAATTAACTTACAAAATCAATCATCTTTGGTGCGAGCTTCAATTTGACAGTCGTTACATTCTCTTTGTGAAAGATAGGTCTAATTAAATAATCGTAATCACAGAAAAGGTGTCTCCTCAGCTGCATCATTGGGGATTTGCTCTCGAGGTCATTGCACTCTATCGCTTGAACCCACAGGTGATCTCTGTAGATGATTGCTAGCACGAACAGGTTAAAGAAGAAATTTCTCATCGTGGGCAGATTGAAACGACGTGTTCAAGTCGACTGAGTTAACGCGGTTCATTTTCAACGAGAATAATTATCTAACTGGGGTAACCTGAGAGCCCAGACGCCTAAAACGCCCCTTTTGGTACACTAGAATAGGGCTTATCTTTTTCGATAAATACTATATATTCCTGGATAAATGT
>JARQSV010000049.1:107032-173772 GCA_030142285.1 Calameuta idolon | reverse complement strand
AGAGAGAGAGAGAGAGAGAGAGAGAGAGAGAGAGAGAGAGAGAGAGAGAGAGAGAGAGAGAGAGAGAGAGAGAATATAAAAATGTCGAGGTTATGTAAATTTACATGTGATATTACTATATGAAAATCAGCCAGTATTTTTTCTCCTTGAAGTTGATCAAAGGATTTAATGATTTATGAAAAATCATTAATAATTCAATGACTACTGTCAGATCGTAAAAATTCATATAGACGTTTAAGTATTTTATCTGTTTTTATATTTTTTCACAAAACTACAGCACATAAAGAATCGTAGAATCTTTTTAAATCGTTGACATGTATATGTATAGTGTCTTCAATTTTTACTTTATTTTATGTCTCTCTTTCTCTCTCTCTCTTATTATTTTTATTACCAGAGATAATTACTAGCATTATTCGATTATGAAACCGGTTGCGTTACTTCGAATCCGATTGAAAAGACTCCGCGAGGACAGTAGACGCTTTCGTGTATACTGGCTTCTTCGTGAAGTGTCGTTGTCGTGCGATAGAAAAATACGTCACTGTATAATTGCGACGTTGTTACGGCTGTGACTAAGATTCGATGGGGTGTAAATAAAATGAACACCCTGTATAATTCGACTATAACGCTGCTGTATCAATGACCGTAATCCATGCGTGAGATATACATACATTAATTCAGGCCAAGGTTCTGCGTATTTGGCACGCCGTAGCTTCTGTGCCGTTGTGCACGCGCCCTAATGCCTCTGCTTCGTACCCCGACAAGTTTTTTTCTCCACGCAGCCATCTTTGATAGAAACCTGACTAGTTCCGTCCGTCTCTAACCCGAACGCATATACTGTCTCAGGCTGCACGTAGTTTCAACATACAAATTAGACCAGCTACGTGTGTTTACCTATACCGACAGATAAATCTACCTTACCGACGGGTACATGAAAATAAGAAATTTTGAAAATTTCACTTAAAATTCGACAGCAATGAGATTTTGACTAGTGCAAATTCTACAGTGTGTTATTAGGTGTCTATACTACATTTTCAGTAACACGATCGTCTCTATCTACAGTGTGTGAAGATAAGACGGATACGACTTCGCTGCTGGGTTATTTATACTGTTATAAAACTTATGCAATGGTATAAAATTACTGGGCTTATACATTCATTATATATGTATATATCGAGTCGCGAAATCTAGAGACTCAATACGAAATACGTATTGGCCGAGATTCTGAAGATCGGATCGCTTCCTTCTGATGCTGAAGCTGCCTGTACGGTAGTCGAGGTAAGTTTGCGCAAGAAGTCCAGGAGAGTAAGAAGTAGTGCACGCTGTGTGTGGAACACTGCACCGGCCGACTCTTTCATTTTGTACTCGGCAGCCGACAGAGTTAGCTACCCTGCTGCTACAGACTCACCCGAGACGGCCATGGACCAGCTTCGGCATCGAGATACGGCACTCGAGATACGCTCACCAGAGCTACGGGCGAATTATTTAAATGTCACGGGTCGCCTGGCTTGTCCTGTAATAAAGTAACGCGAAAGGCTGCTTGAACGGCGACACAAGTTAATCTGGCAAAAATTAATTAATTTTTATAAAATTGCAAAAAAAGTTTTTTTTTAATTATTTTTCAAAATCCTCGAATTTTTTTTATCGATATACAATTATTCATCGGTAAGCTTCGTATTCTGCTGTTTCAGGCGAATCAGCATGTAAATGGAGAATCGTCATTGATCTACGTGTGTCGTGTGATTCAATTTGATGATTCAATTCCAATAGTCCTCACGGCTTAACTGTTGTCTATTGCTTGACTGTACCCGTACACCCCGCGGTTATTCGACGTTTTCTAATGCATCGGGCATGTTGCAGACATTAGTCTGCAGCTATATAATTATTCGTAAAATTGGAAATAAATTCGATCAGGATTGACGGGCCGATGAAATTTCTAATCGTTCTACACGGAAGTGCATAATTTCTGTCTCGATTTGATTCGCGTATCATTGCCATATAATATTTTTCCAGCCGTGAAGTTTGATCCTATTTATACCGTTATCTAGTTATATACGTATACGCTATATATATATATATATAACCCTGTGCACAACGTATAATAAAGCAGATGCACACGGATATGCATTACGCAGAATTTTCAAGCGAGCGATTCTTCCCTGCTGAATAAAACGGATGCGCCACAATACGTACATATACCGATCTTTATCCACAGCTGGATACTTTCAGTCACTCGACTGGATGACTTAATGATCTTCAATTTGCAATGACGTTTCCTTGCCTTTCCTGGATGTAAAATATTTTTTTATTATTTTCCAAATTTCTAATATACGTATGCATCGGTATGCCGAAATCTTTTCGCAACAAAGCGATCGAAATTTATGCAAATTACTTTTTCACGTGCTTTTCATTTAATGGAATGAGTTTCATTAGCGCAAGTGAAATCGCACTGGAATGCGAGCTTTCGCTATACTCAAAATTCTTATAGCTCGTAAACACGTCAGATTCGTTTACCTGTAATTTCGTATTATCAAGTTGAACCTTGGACGTATACATATATATGTGTACATATAGGCAATATGGCGCCAATAAGGATTCGTGAATTTTATTAAACCTAAAGCAATACAGGTGGCGTGACACGTCGACAAGACACAAGAACTTGTACGGTGAGCAAGTGGATGACAGACGCCATTTTTACACGAAGAACTACCAACTGTGCAACTTGACAGTTACGTTGTAAACCAAAGCTGTAACGATGCTGAGAAAAATCTCCAGTATTTCGAGTAACGACATTCCAGCATCCCAATGACGTTCATAGAGATCTATGAAAATCAAAGTATCCAAAGATACATCACTGGTGAAACAGTGTGAAATAAATTTTTTTAATCCATCATCTTTCTCATATACAAAAAATTTTCGTAAATTGATTTTGATTTTTCAAAAATTACCTCAAGATTAAAATCAAATGGACCAATCGATGATTATCTTCTTTACGTCATGGACACTCGAGTACTGAGTATCACGTGACTCGGTTACGAAATCGTAAAATAATGCCAATCGTAGCCTTACGTAAAATAATAAATAAAAATATTGCCACTCCATGAAATAACATAGTGGCTAACGTCACGTCATTTCTTTAACAACGTCTCCATATACCCCCTTGACTTACACTGGGATTTCGCTCAGCGTGAGTTTTAATTCGTAGCAGGTGTCCCGTGTCCTTAGAAACGTATCGCCAGGTATATCTTGGCTCTTCATCTAAATTCACCGGAGTCGAAACGCCGGGAGGCGCGTGAAATCATTTTCCATTCGGTCGAACGATTATCACGCTTCTTTATACAGGCATTTATATACACACATACATACGTATACAGGTATGTCAAATATTGTATATACTCGGAATACGTACCATGTATGTATATAGTAATAGACTGAGTGAACCTTGAACGCCGACAACTTGGCACCAATTTCGCGTAGCACCATATGATATTCCGTTACGTGTACCGGCATATGTGTTACCTGTATGAATGCCACGTGTGACGTGGATTACCTCGTTAGAGGCATAGAGGATAATATTTATTGTGTCCAAGAGACGAATGACTCTTTTCTTCTTTTTTTTTTTCCTATCTTAAAGTACAATTGTTAGCTAAGTCAAACGTCCTCGTGTCTGTATTTGCGGAAGAGCATACATGGGAATTGGACTTGAGGGGAAGTAATGAAATATTTTCTCGATTCGTCATTTCCGCTTCTTAGAGAAAATCGTCGCTTTGGCTCTTCTACGCTCTGCTATTCTCCTTTATGTATCGCTTTGTCGCTTCAATCCTACTAGGGTAACGATTGTTACTCGCGGATGTACAGTTACGCGATGTTGAAGTAAGATCAGGTCGAAAGAGACGCTCGAACGGAAAGGAGGTCATGACGACCTGATCGTCACCGTTATATTAGCGCCCACGGCGAAACACCTTGACTCACCTCGATTCAGCCTTTTCTTTGGCTCGTCATCTTATTTTGGGGATACCACGTGCTTGGACCTTCGTTTACTCGTATTTCTTTATTAAAGTGCAGTCAAGTGTATGAGAATAAATCATTGGAAAATATAATTAGCTCATTCGATATAATTAAGGTCTGATATGAAACGGTATAAAATCAAGTACAGAATATATTATTAATTAATTATTTTTAATGTCTCGATAAAAAAACGATTCCCTTGATTTTGGTTGCATCAATATATAAAAAAAAAAAATTTATGGATGATAGATGGTTCATAGTCCGGATAAACGCTTGTCCGGATTGTCGTTCCGTGGTGGAAAATATAAATTTTGGAAAGTATGTATATATATGACAGGTATTAGTCTTGCCAATGGAATTTTGGAAATTCCCATGGGTGTCAATGGCAAGAAAGTTTTCCCTGTGACAATGCAATTCTTCGAATTTTACTATGTCTATATAGATATATGGCAGGTATGGGAGACTGCATAGTCCGTACCAAAGGTCAAGTTCAGCTGAAAACGTGACCTAGGACAAATAAATTTCTGCATAGATAAATTCGTTGCTCGAGTAGCACTGGAAGATTAGTCCGAGGGTTAAGAATTTTTCAGGTCAAAGTTCTCGCCTTAACTGGTTGTAATAAAGTGAAGGAAAAAATGACTTGACCTTTGGCGAAAAACCTTTGATCTATATGCATGCCGGGTTCGCAGCAAGATACGGGACCACCTACAGACCAGGGTCTGACTCCAGGAAGTTTCTGTACGCGTCAACACGTAAAACGTGACGATATCCTGGAGTCCTGGATAACGTAGAATCTGGTGTAAAAGTAATTCGTAGTCACGATGAGGATCATTCGTTTTGGTGTCCCGAGGTCTTGTCGACGAGGACTTGGAATTTCATGTCGTTAAGACTTGCACTGGTTGCACTTGGGGTTTTTTTTTTTTTTTCTGTTGAGATGCTTGATAAAATATCAAGCTGCATCGGATGCACTTGTCGGGCTGTTGGGTAAGAAATTTGTGAATATGTCGAGAATTAATTTTAATCCCCATTGAATTAGACGCGTCTGCTGGTCGATTTATTGTCGTGTCTCTATTCACGTGTAAGCTCGTAATTTATTCCATTTGAATGCCGACGTTAACGCGCCCTGGGACAATAATTAAACCCTCGTACGACGGGTAGTTTTTGCTCCCGTTAATGGGCGTATCGAACGATAAATCTCTGATTAGAAATAACCTGACGGAATGAAGAAAAAGGCTGTTTACGTTCTTCGCTCCTTTACACGTCTGCCCTTCGCTGCATGTCGTTCATTAGAAAATAATCATTTATCAGGCTAATTACTATAGTGCACTTTTTCATTGCGTCTAAAGATCCTAGCTAAAATCTTATATTACAAGGACATGGGTTCTTCTGTGGTGTCTCTAATTACCAAGGCTCTGCTTAATTGTTAATTATCATATCAAGTACACGCTCTGTATGGACTCGGAATACCAATGCAGTAACAGGCGATACCTCACGTATGAGTAGATCGAATTTAATGACAAATCAAATAATCAATATAATCGATAAAATTTAAAAAGCCTTATTATTGCAGGAATGACTTAAAATTTCAAAAGCTACGATTTTTTCTTACAAAATATGTCTGTCCCTCTTTTTTGACATTTTATGGATTTTAGCAAAAAAAAAAAATCTCTGAATACAAGTGCACCTAATCTTATGCTATTGTCGATGCTTTCCTAAGAAATCAATTTAGCCAGGAGTCATTGTCGTATCCGTTCCATTGTGATCTTTCGAATGGGATTCCGCGAAGATTCGATCTCGTCTCTTACCTTCCGAGAAGGGTGTCAACCTCAGCATCCATTGAGTCATTGAGCCACTGGACCATTCAGATGGTGCATTTCACTTTGTTCTCTTCCAGCCGGATAATATAGCACTGTTGCAGCAGGTAGCCAGGTGCAGGATGCGCTTGATGGGCTGCACCGCCAATGGATGGGGGAAATTTTAAAGAAGATGAAATACAGCTGGACACGCAAGATGGCTGAGAGTAGCGGAGATATAAGGAGCACGGGAGAGATCAGACGTGACCCTGTACCACGTTGCTAGGGCAAAGCATGGGTCGCCTGTTAACAGTGTCAACAGGTTGGCATCGTAGCTCGATTCCAACCACCTGCCAAGATGCATATTAATCTTCCCAGTTCGTCCTGCTTGGACCGCAGTGTATTTCCTCTCCCCAGCATCCCTTCCTGGACCCCTTTTTTCATCTTAAATTCTTTTTTAATTTATCATACAACCCTGTCTCTCGATCACATTCAACTAGTCGATATTTGCATCTGTAGGAATTATTGAGCAATTTGTATATTTAATTAAGAAAAAAAAAATTTATCTCTCCGAAATATGATCTTTCATATCCGATGAATGACTGTGACTATATAGTGCGTTCAGCTAACTCCACCGTTAAAAACCCGTTTCCACGTGTGAGATCACCGACGATCAGCCTGCCGCATCTACAGACGCGATAATTGAAATTAACGGGATGCTGTTTGCGATCCAAAGAAATATTATGATTCCGCACGAAACGGGTGTCTCCGAAGTAAACGAATGATTATCATACTACATTCAAAGTCCTGTGCGAGATCAAATATCTCGCGTGTCGAAAGTGTCTTCTATAATTTTTTAAAGGGTCTTAAGACAATTATTAAAATGAAGATAAAGTTAAGGAAATGGTCCACGCAATCAGCATGTTACAGTCTACCTTGGCAATGGTGTTTCCAAGTCTTATACATATACATTTATATGTATATACAGGGTGTAGCGAACCATCAATAGATCCTAACCTCTTAAATCAAGAATTCAGTTACGTATAAAAATGCTGAAAAATTATTATGAAACAGTAAATTTTCAAATTCTCAAAAATTTCTTCTACTCGATAATTCATAAATGTCAAATTGTTTGTTATTAACTTCTACCATTATTCACTGTAGTCAAGCACAGTCACTGTGAGCTTAACATTTTTATATGTTACACAACATAGTTACCTGTCAGTCTGGTAAGAATAACGGTCCATATAAAATGGCATTAGGGCAAGGTTCTATGCACTTTAGTCCTGCAGGTATAAAGATGTGACGCGATGACGCAAGGACTCTGTAGTTTAATGACTGAAAAAAATCAAGCACGTGGTGAACGAAATGAGACTGACGTGACTTTGATACATTAGACAGAAAAATTGAATAAACTCAATATTGATATTTATATCTATATATACATTTTTTTATTAATTCAAAACGTCATATTCCTTCGAATATACTTTATAGCATATAAATCTATTTTAATTAAAAAAAAAAAAGGATCGACCAAAAATCATCAAGTCATACGTGATTCAAGTTTCTCACGAAATACTGGAACTTACTTTCGAAAACTACAGTTGCATAAGAGGATTTCGTTTATCCACTCTATTTACAAGATATCTTTTAATCGGGCTAAAAAATTTCACGTGTGGATCCCACGAGGATTTACGTAACGCCTACGGTATTTGACCTCCAGTCTCACGTTAAGTCACTTGATGTACTTCCATATTAATTAAAGCAAATTAAGTCGCATATATATACATATATATGAGAACGAATAAAGTTCGCACGGGACTTTTGATCGTTGCTGGTCCTTACGAGGATGCTGCAACAGCATCTTACGAACCATCTTCTCGTGATCATCCCGCTTGTTCGACTTATCTCACGTGGGTGTCGTACAGCGATTATAGACGAGAGGTGCACGCTCTCATTTGCATATATCTGCCACGCTATTACACAGCACGTATGAACAATCCCATTATTCCTTGAGTTCGAAGAAACATACAGATATACATACCATTATAGATCTTGCGTACTACTTTTTTTTTTTTACTCCATTAAATGGGTACTCGAGTGAAGTCTTTGGTTTCGTGTAAAAGTCGTCGTTGAACCGTTTTGCTCGATTTTTTTTCCACCCACGTATTGAGATTGAGTCACGTCCGTAGCCGCAGGCACTTTAGCCACGAATGGAACAGCTGCTTTTGAAAATATATATTTTCAAAATTTTTGCTCGATACGTTCTGACTGTCTGATACGTGTTTAAATAATTTATAAAAAAAAAAGGATATTTCTCAAAATATTCTGTTTTCTCAAAATTACAATTTTTTGTGTATTTTTTTTTGTCACGTGTCAGTCCAATTTTCAATGATTAAAAAAGACTATAGTATAAGCATACAATTTATATATAATGCACGTATATATATGAACTGTCGGGAAACGCCTTTACCAATAACACGGACCACACCTAACGACTGAGATAGTAAAAAAAAAAGTCAATGGCATCCATATAATGTCCCATACATGCGTATGGAAATTACGCTTAGTGCCTATAAGATCCGATGAATTTTATGCAGTTATGCTGTAAGGACAGCATAACTTTCTCAACACCTAACAGCTTAGATTAGCCGTGCGAGCATCGGTTCGTATATCCGAGGAGAAGCTATGCGTGTAATTATTACGTACATACTATAGGACACAGTACCACGTGGCTAAACGTTCGTACGCATTACGATCGGTACCAGCAGTTAAACATTCCAATCGTAAGAAACTGTACGGGAAGACCGTTAGAAAGTGACCCTGACATTTCTCAATAGTGAACTACTTGTCGATATTATGAACAGATATATTCCAAGGGTGTCATCCTCCATTTTGAATATTAATGAAAAAACAGATTTTAGATATTCAATCAATTTCTCACACGTCACTCATATCCAGGCCTCTAACGATCTTCGACATAAATATATATATATATATATACAGGTTCTTCATATTATCATTATTTCAATACCCAATACATCGATACTCAGTACATATATGTGTATACACATAACACAAATGTAACAGCAGCCAAGAATGCGCTAAAACTTCATTTCTTAAAACTCACTCAACCGAGGAGTCGCGGCACATCGTCTCTCCGCGAAGTGCAATCTCTTATCTTAACCGTCTCAATTTTTCATACTCGTTCGAGCATTCGAACCTGTTGAAGCATTTAATATTGTAATAGTTTCGCACTGTGGACAGACACCATCTGTTACCTCGGCAATACAGAGCCAACCGGACATGCAAATCCTGTGCTATCTCGCTCGTGCGAAATGAATTACATGTGACGTGCGATACGTGTATCATTACTATGCTATATAGCTAATATCATATACATATGTAGACACCCCATCCAGCGAGGACTATACTAATTGTAAGTGCAGGCGGATCCTCACGTGTTATCGATATTGTAAGGGCTTCACCTCCTTTCGTGTCTACATGCCACTGACGTAACTTCATTAGTACACATACGACACATTCTATTAAGACTTTAGTATATAGACAGTGTGTGTTACATGTAGAGCGATTTAGTTAGTCAGCTGATTGCTGCTGGCTTGATATTATTATTATTATTAATTTTCAGTGGAATGAATTTCCTGAAAATTCTTCGAGCGGTGCATTAGGATTTTGTTCATTGATAAGGGTTAGATATAATTAACACGTAGCTGCATATTCCTTACATGTAAATTCGATCTAATCAGCATAAATAACCTTGCCTAATCTTTCTAACGAGCTACGTAAAATTTCAATGCTTTCTTCTGCGGCGCGATTAAATAATGCAACACGTGCACTTGAATAGGTGGACACGATTGAACTTAACCTTTCTTCACGATCGAGTTATCTTCGCTCGGTCGCCATTACAATATTGCCATTATGCAACGGAGGATTCTTTAACGTGGAATTAACGGTTAACGGGTAACCAGAGGTCAATTGTGGAGCGTTTACAATGCACGTGGATCTTTCGCTTGGATAATGCTGTGCATTCAGGAATTATGGGTAATTGCGAGATTAAGTATTTTTTGGGAGGGGGATTTTGACTTTATTGTATATATATATTTGAAATATGTATATATATATATTGCGTTCCAAAATGTCTCGATACAAAAAGGACACCATATATGTATATGCTGGATTACGTTCAGTCAGGTAGATCAGTCTTGGATAATTGGATTAACCCTTATTCGTAAACGATAATTGATTACATTGTGTCCCACGTGACAGTGACGTCTCGTGGACGTCTTAGCAAGGACAATTGTCTGACACGTGATAAGATTTTTTTTTACTTTGATAGAGTTTAATTTGGTCGACGTTTAAAAAAAATTAAGTAACTGTACGAGCGCTGTGGTAAAACGACGCTTTTGAAATTTCTAATATCGATGAGGTCAGGTACGACGATTAGTAAATCGTAGTAGTAATTTTAATGTTGCTTGTAGAAAAAACAAATTAAACGCTATTTGCGAACAAAACTTTGCTGGAAGTTTCACCCCTTTTTATGGTAAGTTTCATATATACGTATATATATATATATATATTGGTGCATAATTTTACATGTGTATTTAATGGGATCTGCAAGCGTTTCGCTCTTGTTGCACGACATCGTGTTACTGGCTCGTCGTAATAAGGAGAAAAACGTCGAATCGGTTATACGGCAAAATCCGAGGTGCACTTGCAGTGAAATTCGAGGAAAGTCTTTGGGTGAGTTTGCGGCGAGGTGAAAGCAGACTGCGTTAATTAATATATTAATCAATGCGTGCCACGAAAGTAAAGGCGTGACCGCTGTATATGGAATGAGTATTAATTATTTCTACGATATAGAAGAAATCTGTTGTACCGACATCCAGACTCAGTACCTAAATTTACGCACGTAGAGCGGTGTATGCTCGTGAGAAGGCATTACGTGATTTCACGGTTCGCCGGGAGTTTTAGCAATTTTTTTCTTTCTTTCCGTGTAATTTGAATTTACATATTAGGGGAATTAGAAATCGTTAGTTCGAGTATAACCGTAGCGGATAATGAGTAGAGTTTATGTTTTATCGATAATATATTTAATTTCTTTCGATCGGATAAACTTCTAATTATTTTTATTGGCTTTGATTCTTGATAACCAGGAAAAAATTAGACTGGTTTCTTGTTCGTTCTGTATTGCATAAACTTTTACTTAAAGTTTAACGTGCGTTAATATACTTATATAAAGATTTAATTATTTTATTAACACACTCATTAATTACATTACAGTGTTTAAGTATAAAAATTACCTGCAGTGGATTCCGTAAGTTTAACGTATACCACGTAGAGGATATTAAAAAAACTTTTATTTACTTAATATAAATTTCTAATTATTAATAAAAGATCCAAAGACGTGACCAGTAACTACGTACAACGTGCAACATGTAAATCGAAATAGTTACGTACACGGACTATTACGTACAGATAGAGAAAGTTCGATTAGAGAACTTGGTGAACCGCCTATACAGTATTAAAAAAAAAAAGACCCAACTCAAAGTCAAAGAACGTGCGCAGAGAATTAAAAAAAAAATTGAAGGAACCAAAAGAAAATGGGTTAATTAAAAAAAAAAAATGATTCAAGTAAAATCTAATAATGCTACTACGTATGTCCACGAAATTGAATCTCTTCCAGTAGAATGTCTCGGCGGCTCATGAGAACTGACCCTGAAAGACCATTCACATTTACCATTCGCCTTCGGAAACTACAGACAGGCAATTCCTAAGGCTCCTGACTTGCCCAAAAAATCCTCGAACATTATGACAAGCCAAAGACTAATAAAGTTCACCTACCAGATCTACAGTCCCTTACAAAAGTAATAAACTAATAGTGTCACTTTGATATACCTATAAACTAATTATTAATAGTTATCTCCATACGAGTACACGTGCTTTATATTCATTTGTCACATATGGTACACGCAATCAGGCAGCTCCTTATCTTAAAGTGAATACGTACAGTCCAACCATAAACGTCAATCCGGGTGAGTGTAGGCGGTTTATCCTCAAGTCATAGTATACATATATACCTTGCCTATAGCTGGTCAGCCTATCTAGGAACATACGTCGCTGCCATGGAAGCTACGAACGCCCGTGTGTATGCATATATACGTGTACATATAATTAATAAAAATTATTATGCATCGCCTATAGGAAACACGTGCGCGCATAAATCTTCGAACGTTAAATGTCAATAGTTGGAGCGACAGATTTTATCAGGGCTTAATGATCTATCGCGATATCGAATATTGTGCGTAGACACGTGAGCGAGAACACGAGTGACTAATTAAAAGACGACGTTAATAACTCGGTGCGTTATCACTTCCATTTTGACATGGTCCATCCAGGCTACCCGCAGCGAAGTGATCTATCAGGATGGACCAGGTTGATTCATCGTATCCATATGGAGAGTCGAGCACGTGTGGATGCTGGATACGTGGATGCTTGTGTAATCGGAGGTCAGAAGTGAAAATGAACTTTAATGTTAATTAATCGTTCTTTTTATACTGTAATTATTAATGTGGTACCTGGTACCAATTTACAAGGTCAAGAAGTTTGGTACTCCGTAATCGTGACCTATGTATTATTTATGAGTCTCGTCCTGACACATCAGTATCTGGCTCCTTTGTCTTCCGGTAGCAAAAAGTAAATCGTCACGTTCCCTCGGGGCGTCTTTACGATTTCCTGATGTCTAATCAATTGGGTAGCCGCCAATCCGTACATCAAGGTTGGTATTCCTGGATCGGAGGATACGACATTGAGCGATTACGTTTTATTTGTGTGAAATTTGTATTTGGAACGGATCAACTTTTTCATTTTGATATGAACCACTGGGATCGTACGATGGTTACTTTCTTGGGATTTAATGGAGATCGGATCTGAACTCTGCTAGGAGTAGCTTCATGCATATATTGGAATGGCAGGTCTGCTTTTCTTGCTACCGTAATACAAGAGTAAGAATACCAAGGTTAACTATCTTGATCGCCTTGAAAAATTTGTCTTCCATGCTCAGGTCCTGTTTGGGTCTCTTGGTACAGTGATACTTGATATAAGGGAAACAGCCAGTCCTTAAGATATGATAATTGCTGCTGCCGACTGGCCAATTAAAATGTGACATCCCTCTTTGATCATTTACTACGTCTGAGTACTTAACAAAGTACGAGGTCCAGGGTGGTTCGTTTGTCTGGATTAGATAGCTGGTCAATACCTGTTATTGAAATTGGAGAAAAATTAGTATAATTAAGGAATTACAATTTTTCATAATGATAATTCAATATGGTAACTGACCTCGGATGACAGTGGTTTTTCAAGGTTTTTTGAAATTTTCCAAAATCCTTTTAAACGCGAGAGGAATTTGTTTCCTAGGATTCTCGAACCGCAGACCATTTGGGATACTCTTGATTTTCAGTGCTTTTCATCAATTTCTCGCACGTCGATCTATATCGATTGATTTTACGATCGCAAAGAAAATCAATATTAGTAACACGTTTCTGAATAAAACGGGTGTGTTGGGAACGATGCAAACTTCGAGAATCGCCAGTCTGGAATTTCTTATTTCGATTCGAATAATAGCAGTGACGTTATGGAATCGCCTTTCTAATGCGAATTCGAAGCGATTTGCCAATTTCCAAGGACTCGATAGAAAATTTTCAATCTTACGTGAAATTTTACTAAAATAAAGGGTAACGATAGAAAGTAGAAAATTAGAACATTAGAGAGTCATAACTTTTGAGGACACAACGTTAATTATCCCGTATAAAAAAGAAAAGAAAAAAAAAACTAAAAAAAATTCTCATGAGAATCAGGTAACGCTTATTGTGCACATTTCGTAAAATTCCCAGGAAGTACAGCCGTCTCCTGCAAGCATGTAGTATGTGTTTCGCCAGGTGCCACATGTTGCAATTCGCATTGTCTCAAACCGGAGGTCGAACATCGCAAATAACTTCCGAAGCCTCCAGCTACGTGTGCGTCACGTGTGATTATCCAGCTTCGAGAGTTTCGTGTATTAATTGGATTTCTGAGAAATTGCAATTTCGCACGGCAGAGTTACGTAAGCAAAATATCTCGATTCAAATACGTTAATTAACACGTAATCAAACATTAATCAAGCTCTGGTACTAAATCGAAAACATACTATACGGACCATATAACTATCTTGGATCAAAGCTCGTATCAGTTTTGCTCCTTAGCCTCCATAGTAAATCCACCCACCATATAGTCAAGCATATCCCACACTGTATGGATAAAGGGGACTTTTATGATTTCCGGTTGATTATGCGCAGAGAACGCAAAGGTGATCATAGTTGTCAGTCGCAAGATGTAAGGTGCAAAGAACTAGAGACTTATGTAAATCCGTAGGACGATATAATGGCATAATACAGAGAGCGTCTACAGTACCGACAACATGTACTATAGTGAAGAAAATTATAATATATTTATTTCGATCCTGAATTCTGAAATGTCTCTATTAAAGTAAACAGTCAGTTATCACCTGATATAGTTATGTGTTTAGTTGAACAATTTTTTTTTGTTCTCTACAAAAATCTACTGGCTATTTAATCAGAGTTCACTATTGTCACAATATGGAAAATAAATTATAGACGTTCTTTATTAACCATACGACCATTCAGACTATTCAGACTCGAGTAAGTACTCAACGATCCGTAATACACGCTGCCATTTAGCGACGTCATCCTAGTAAATTTACTCCTTTACTACATTCCACTGGGATTCCCACAGTTCCACTAAAGATAGACCAGATAATAACTGTATTACCTATCAGTCGTAGACTCGAGAATTTATTCCGCCGTTTGTACTCGATCTTGTTTGAAAAACGAAAACAAAAAAAACAAAAGTCACAATAGTTTCCTATTTGAATTCACAACGTTCAACGCGCTCTCAGTGCGCATGCGCGGTACGTTAGAAGACTCCGCGTCGGCTCAGCCAGTTCACGCATGCGCAGAGTCACTCCGTGAGCCAAGCGAAGAGGCACGCGACTGGCTTTACGTACTAGACGAATATCCGTACTGCGATTGGCACTGTTTCATTTCCGTGCACGTACGCACTATTCTACCAGTCAAGTGTACATACGAGTGATCATGAAAAATAAATACGTATGGAAGCACGCGACGCGTCCCGGGCGTGCCGCTATGCATGCGTTAATGAAACATGGCTGCACGACGCCGCGCGGCACAAACCGTTTTAACCAGGTCACTGTCGAGACTAAAATTGAGTGGAGTCGCTCGCGTCACGCCGTTCCTTCCGATACACGTACGGCGCGCTTTTACGAAACGTAACACGGCGTTTCTTTTTCTTCGGTTAATTTGATTTTTTTAGTGAATTTCTTACGCAATGCTTCACTGCCGTAATTACAGTTCGAACGCTCCTGGGATACCGGTGCGCGTCTACTATCTTCGTAATATGCAGTGAATCTTTTCTACGGATGCTTTTTTTTTGTATCATTCAAACTAGTTTATAGCCAAGGCCTTTGACCTATGCTTCTTCGCACTTTCCAACAGGTACATGTACGTGCTGTGCAGTTAAACGTGACAGAGCACCGCTCGAGAATCCGTATCGCATTTCCGGTGTTCGAGATATGATTTACTACTATCCAAGGGTATTTTACGGTTATGCTGGATCCGCATGGCGCAACCACAATGTGGACTAGTGGAACACAGTCGTGTACTGTGTATCTCTACACAGCTCATGAATTGTCGAGTTTCCTCGGTAAATCAGGATGCGCCAAGTTGTGTCTCTTTGAAGATTATCTTACGAGTTCTTATATACGCTAGGATAGAAATTACTCCCGGGGCTTAGATTTAATATCAAGCGAACCCATGTGAGACTCGGTTTGAATAATCGCTCTTGGATTTTTATACGCGTAAACGAAAATTCATCTTTTTTATTTTAATATCCAGCGGCATGTCTTAGCTCTGGACCATGTCTTCCTGAAGCTGGATAACATTCTTTTTTTTAACTATTTAAACTTTTATCTTATATCAATGTCAACCAGCAGAACCAGTATGCTAAATATGCAGAAGCTGGATTTTTAATGTTGTATACATATAAAAAAGACAGCCGAATCTTTTAGAGTTGTTAACGATAATATTCATACAAAAATTTAATTATGTATTACACTGTTCTTTTTAGTGAACAATAGTTGCAAAAATTTTTTTTTTTCCGTTTATGAAAAACAGCGCAATTTTTTTTATTCTTTTCTCAGACTCGCGAAGATGCTCGAAGGTTGAATATAATTTGTTCGTGAATGCGCTTGATGTCATCGTAGACTAAGGAATATATCGAGCCCGTTCTCCGATTAGTCATCCTCTTGTCACATCGCTTGTCTCGTATCTTACGTGCGTGCACGAAGTCGTGTCACATGCTAATAATATTTGCCGATAGTGGAATATCGGAAAAACAATTTTGTGAGCGGGACAAATTCAAATAATACATTTCCTTTCATAAGGATTCGTTGAAGGAAACGTATATAAAGTAGTAATAAAAAATATCGAAAAAAAAAGACAAATAAATTTAATATTTTTCTACGCCCGAGCGAATCCCGAAATGTAATAACGTAATTTTGTATAAAATAGAAAACTCTCACCTTCCTTGAATTTACAGCTCGAGAGGGACGCATTTTATTACTTCAATTTATCCCAGCTGTGTATACCTATATTCCCATGCTGTTTGATGTTCTACGTGCAGTTCGCTGTATTAATTCCCATAACGCTTTTTGCGACTTCAGCCTGAACAACATCCACATACCTGAATCCGTAGCTCAAATGGCTCAAGTCTAGATTCTTTTCGAAAATATTATTCCCATCGGAGTCAGTATATCTTTAGGACCAATTAAACGTGTCTTGATAAAAATCCAAAATTCATTCCTCCCCTCCCAACGTTATATTTTCCCAGTCGATCCTGCACTGCTCGCAAGAGCATCTAACGACAGCGAAAAATCGATCAATGAAAATTCACCTTTATTCCAAAAAAATGTGTATATCAAAATTTTTATATTTTTCCATAAAATTCAAAAGTCACCAGATTCGTTATATACAGACTCGTGTAAATGTACCATAAATATAATATCCCTCGGTTCCTGGATCAATAAACGAGTTACGCTCGAAGATCGGTAGTACAGTATGCGCAAAGAGTACAATACGAAAATGTACAGTCTCGACCATAACATAGTCCTACTATATCCTCCAGGAAACCGCGTTGCTTATTTCGATGGGTACTACGATTTCACAAGATAAACGACTTAACAGCCAGATCTGTCTCTGATCGATCTGTCGCTTCATTATACGCAATTTATAGACACGAGGAGACATCGAAGTTTCAAAATTTCAATATTGAAACCTTAAGGTACGTTTGTGGCCGACATGGGCATCAGACTCGATAACCAATAATCTATAATCGAATCCATCGATATTTATCATCCTACTTTACACCATACAATAATTAACTGGTACTTGTTCGGGACTCTTCTAATCACTGCAATTCGTACTATAAATTTTTCTAATCGAATCATTATCATCGATAAAAATCCAGAAAAATTTAACACCTACGGAGGAATCCAAAAATATTTCCGTGCTTTGATTTCGCGCACCAGTGCTCTACCCGTGTAACCGTGTAAAATTATGCATTTATATAATTAAATTTCTTTCAGTGAATTTAATGACCAATGACTCGGGACTGGCGAGAAATGAAGTTTTACAGGGATGAAATACTTTTTCTTGCCTTCCTGCGGTATCGTATGCACAGTCCGCCCGAAGATTAGTGGTCGGTGGTTAAGTGTCTCGCAGCGAGAAAGAAACAGAGAAATAACACAAAAGATATTCAGTTTCTCTTGCCGGAGGCTTCTTTCTCCTTTCCCCACTTTAACTTCTCTCTTTCCCATCAGTTTCTTTTACTTGGATTACCCACTAACACTGATATCGTCATTGTACCACTACCACTGCTTTTCTTTTATCTCTACAAATTCTACCCCTCCGTCTCTCTACCCCCTTCGACCTCCATCACTCTTTCACCTTTCCTCGTGTATAATCTTCCTTACGTATAATCTTCTCGAAATTCAGCCAGAAGGGCTCCCACGCCCTTTTCTACTTCTTCTTCGTGCTACCAACAGTCACTGTATATATATATATATATGTCTATTTGGATGGCAATCAGTGAATTCAGACATAGCTCTGGATTACAATGTAATTTAAAGATGAAATATCGTTAGTGACTGAAAAATTCATGACTTTCTTTGATTATGATTATTGGTTTATAATTTAATCTATAATACGACGACGTAGAATCAAAGGTGAAAATTTGCTACTTTTCTTTTTCCTTCATCTTATTTTCTCACTCTCTCTCTCTCTCTCTCTCTATATATATATATATATGTGTATCGTTGTCATTCTTGCTCACTTTATATATATATATATACGTTAAGATTTCTCTCTCGCTCCTATGATTACCAACGTATCGAATTTCGATACAGCCAACTATTATTAGGCAATACTTTAATATTACCTAGCAGCAACGGCGCAAAGTATCTAATAGGCATGGCGTCCTCACCAGCTGCGCGCTGAATCATGACGATTCGTTTCATTGGCGTTTCGTTCAAGAGGAAAAGAATGTGGCTGGATGAGTTTATAAAGTTAATAATTAAAACATTTTTTTCTACTTGCAATTCCCCTACGTTAACTCGGCATGCGATTTCGAAAGAACATTTTATCGATACAGGTGCGGCAAGAAGTACTAGGAATCAGCGCAAGGATTCTTTTCAATCTGTGTGCAATTTCAATGGAGCTATAGAAAAATTTGAAAAATTCTTTCAATTCTGTTACACACGTTATATCTATACGTATACCTGTAACCTCCACGTATGTTATTTAAGGTATGCATAACACTGGTGGAATCGACGAACTGCGTAACTGTGAGACTCGTGAGGATTTCGTTTGCTGTATTAAGTCCATACTGCGCAGTATACCTATACATATATTGCTTTTAATAATACAAACATTCGTCATCGAGTTTGAGTTATTCGCTGTTCGTATCCCTGTCTTAATTAGCGCATAAAATTTTTATGAAGTTGCCAAAAAAAAAAATTTTTATTTTTGCAAAAAGTATCCACGTCATATGCACAAATAAAAAGTGCATTCCAAGTGACTCGAGTTTCGTGTTCAAGAAGCTGCAATAAATAAAAGATATTCGAATTTACGATTCGTCAAATTTTTCCAATTTTTTGTTCACTATCGCAAAAAAAATTTTTTTTTGCAAAAGTTATTGCATTCCCTCAACAATAGCCCAGACGCCAGGTAACGGTTCCCGTAGAATTTATACGGTCGAAATAAAAATAGGTTAGAATTCCAATAAGCGCAAATGTATCTATCCAATCCATATCGCTTTAAAGTACCCACAGCCCAACACGCTCTGATTTTTACTGCCTGCCACATTCTACGGGTATATATATATATATATATATAAGCATTGTTCTCTCTGTTTTATCCTACGTTATTCTGAATTACTGACTGCACGCCGATACTTAGATAGGAATGTTATAGCTTACGCGTTTCTCCCTCTGTCATTATTCTACTGCTCCGCTTTGCTTCTGTTAATCGCACGAGCACGCGATACGCAATGCAAGATAAGAACGAAATAATTGTCCGATAATGGAGGATAGGCCTATATTACATAAATACAGGTATTACATAAGGTGTCCACGTGAACAGTGAAAGAGTGAAAAATTTTTCAAAATTCAAATTCACGATACGACAATGTCGAATGTAGATTCCAGTATCGTACGTAATCAGCCGATTTCACGGTACCGGAAGTAATTAGCAAAAGCTTCACGACCATTTAGCTTTTCTAGCCTCTTCCTGCTGTCCTCGTATACACGGGTGTCGTAGTCGTTACTGGCTGTCGTTGCGTGCTGGGCTGCTTTCTAAATCCTAAGTCCGAAAACAAAAGTAGGTTCTCTCACTTCTAGATCCTATTGTCTGTAATGCGTGGTGTAACGTACAGGTATTAGGTAGAGAAACAGGAAACGTCGGGTTAGAATGGAAACGTAGGGCAGGTGCTGGATACGTTTCTGTATGTTTACGAAAGAGGAATAATCTTCATTTACATTGCGATCTTAGGATGTGGGTGTGGCTATTCTGTAATCCAATGTTATCACATCTGGACCCCGTGTACGTGTTACAGCGTATGTAGATGAATCCGTGAGGTCATTATAATTTGACATTGTCGTTGAAAATTTTATTTTAGTATTTTTGCAATTTTTTTTCAAAGAAATGAAATTATTTATTTCAAAGAGAGGTCACTGGTACAATGCCGTATATCATAGAGGCAGTCGGGATGCTGCGCTTGAGAGATGGGATGCATCTCTTATCTTGTCTAGAGATCCTTACCACGTAATGCGCGGCTTTCATTTCCAAGTAGTATTTCAACTCGGCGCAGTGTGTATATATGTATATAATGAAGTATGATAACGACTATTCTTGAATTCATGAAAATCGTTTATCTCGTTATACGTTTTTGCGTTATATGTAATTTTGAAAATCTTTACCGTATTTTACGTGTCGATGAATGCATTTTTGCTTTACATCGTACGGAGACTGATCGATGTGGGATTGAATTTTTTTTTCTTCGTTCACCCTTTAAAAAACAGACTTTCACGAGCTTTGTCTTTTTTATTCATGTTTTTATTTTACGTCGCGAAAGGTTCGTAATACTTTTTTTTCACCGTCTTTTTTGTTCCCAGAATATCCTCTGCTTTTCAACTCACGCTCGGTCCAATATAATCTTCGCGACTTTACGATCGCGAATTCTCGCGCAATTTGCAGCGTCGTTACTCGTCACGGTTCCCCGCGGCTCTCGCTCCCTGGAAGTGCATCTACCGACGTGGCTCTTCGACGCAACACCATGTCGATTCTCACGAAAAGTCTGGTTATTTTTTTTTTCTTCAATTTTTCAATATAAAAAAAACTCAATCGACACCCCCGCAAGGTAGTTGCGAATTTCAATAAAAATTTTGATTTATCTCCTAATAAAATTTTTTTCTCGCAAAATTTAATTTCCACCGGTACACTCCCATTCATTCATAATTTACGATATCAACCTCTTTTTTATACGCTATATTTATTTACTTCCGTTTTTTATTCGCACACTGCTACGTCACGGTCTGCAGTCAAAGTGCAACGTTCCTCACGCGGGATGCAGGAAGATATGCACTTGCATCCGGTATTACTGTGCAATGGCGTAAGGAAAAAGGATATAGCGTGTATATATATATACATGTAATACGACGTCGAACGATTCATTTTACAGCGTCGCGACGACCACGTCATAAGCCGTAGTTGAAAATAATCCCGTCGTTTTCGTCGACGACCTAAAAGATTCTCAAGCTCCTGCAGTCACTCGCAATTACGACGATTTTACGGCAAGTACACTTTGGACTCGGAATTGCGTAAAGGATGATGAATGCCACTGAATCGCGCAATAGATTCTGCGTCAGTAGATACTGCGGTAACGAGCAGAAAGTGTATCGGGATGAAAATCGTGGGATGCTGCGAGTCGACTAACATTAACGACAAACAGATTCGCAACTGTTCGTTAGCAATTGGATATAACGTGGGGGATGAAATTTACAGTCGCTCGCGACTTTATTGAAAACCGATGACGTCAATGAAAAACTCACTACGCGTTCTGCGGAACGTGGGATGCACAGGACCAATTATACTTTTACGTCAAACCATTATATTTTTGTTATTGGATTAATTGAGAATTATTTGTAAAAATTAAAATTGGTTAACGATTTTTTTTTTTTATAGAAAAATATTTATGATCCGTGGATCAACGGAACGATCTATTATCGGTACTTTGTGCTGATTAAGTTTCTCGAGTGATTATCTTGTGCCAAATTTTTTTTCTGCCAACCCCGAAGAAAATGGAACGCGGATACGGGATCTTCGTTTATTATTATTATTATTATTATTATTATTATTGTACTTGGTTTTCTTGGGATATCTTATAATAAGCCGCACGAATCTTCATGTGCCAATCTCTGCCGCAAAGTGACGGGGATCGTATTGTCTCCTGCAATTCTCGCGAAATTACATCTGGCTTCCATTTAGCCGTTAGCGCTCGGGTGTACTGATGAAATTTTGCATAATAAGGTCATACCGAGATGACAGGAATGGACCATCAAATGGTGGACTGTAATGTTCTCAGCAGGATATTCCAAACGGTAGAAAATGTCGCAAAAGAGACGTAACTGCACTGCCGTAATATTTCGCAAAAAGAAGAAAAAACATTGCCAGAGACGAATTTCGCAATTCTCCTAAAATCCGATAAGCCGAACAAAATTTTTTCTTATCTTCGTCAGCATCGACGAAACATCAAAAACTTGTATCACGATACTTGGCAGATATTTTGATGAAAATCAACGTTAAGTTCAGACAAAAACAATTTCTCGTTTTACCCATAGGATTATACGTTATCGATTTCCAATAAAATCGCCACACGAACGAGTTCGCGAATCCTTCATTTCCAAGCGCGATAATTATCATTCGCGTATACGCATATCAATGTTCTGCTGCCGAAGAGCAGAAAATCCTTTCAATTAAATATCATCAGTTCAGTGTCCAATGAAAGCACGTGTTACTTCACGTACGGTAAACATCAATGTGCGAATATTTCGAGCGGGATGAACCATTTGCTAAAAATAGCATTTTATAGTATTAGACATTAAACAAAAAAAAATTTCACATTACTCTTATCTTTATCATCATTGATGCCTCATTGCGTACCTAATATCCAGTAGTCTAATTAAACCAGTCACTATACATATATAAACCATATATATATATATATATATCCACAATTCAATATAAATTCCTCACATAAATACATATACATACATATATACAAGCAATACATATACAGTATATGAAAACGCTAAAAATTTTTTTCGCAAAACCAGGTAAACCAATATCCATATCGCCATAGGCTCGTGTAGCGCAACATGCAATCGGGATGATTAAGTAATACGTTGAACAAAAATAAAAGAATTTCTTCACGCTCCTGGATACGTTGTAATCCCATTACGTGACACGTACAGAGTCCGAAAGAGATTCCGCGCGCACGATTTCTGCATGCAAATACGTTAACCATCGCTTTCCATAAAACGCGGACGTCCCATCCATTATAAGAAAGTGGAAGGAGAATCTTCGTGTGTTTCTGAAAATTCACCAGCTACGCCTAACGTAACGTAACGTTGGACCCGTCGACTGCACCCGATCGGCGGGGTTCCAATTAAATTGAGTATGGAAGTAAAAACTAGTACATACATATATATACCCACACCCATATAGTACGAATATACATACTCACGTATGCAGAGCTATACGTGTTTGTTTTCTTAGAGACAGCAAATCGCGTGCTCCACCTTCGAGATTCGCGTATGCATCCGTCCATGCGTGCAGCTGCATGCGTGACTACGCGGCAGCAGAATCGTCCGTTATATATACATATGCATATGCATATATATAGATATATATACAGAGTGAGAAACGAAACCAAGTGGTGAGCATTGTCTGCATACTCATAGAACTGGTTTCGTGCGTCTCTACGAGGACGTGAAAGAAGGTACGAGAAGCGTAACATGTATTCAAATAAAGTCTGAAGGAAGAGACTTGTAAAAGTCCATAGGACTAGTCCCCATAAGAGCGTGTATATATATATATATATATGTATAAGCACTATATAGGTGTCATAGACGATGCTGCGACAAGAAAGCAACGAAGCGTATAACGCCGTTGAAAAGTTGCTGCCTATAAATACATTAAATCGTCATTCGCCCTTAGTTAAATCGCGCTTCTCAATGTGATTCTGTAGTTATAACGACGCGACTGTACTTTGCTTCTCCTTTAAATCCCAATTACACTTGACTAACGTAAGTGACGATCGTTCGGTTTAAGTCGATTGAAACGTTTATATATATATATATATATATGTATGTATATGTATATGTATACTCAGAGCCTCCTGACTTTCCAGTACGGCAATATCGTTAGGAATAGAAGAAATCGTTTGATCGGATAAACCATTACGGTGTACAGTAATGCCCTTTTCGAGAATATCCATAGATTTCCGATGACGACACACCTATTGAATTCTCGATGAGCGCGAAGGCATCTTTACCTGACGTCCTCGCGTTTGGTGATTTCGTCGCGGCACGCTCTGTGAAAACACCTTGTAAAGGGGAATTCTCATTAGGCGAAGAAGCGCGCGTGTAACGTCGAAGCCGGTTTACCTGGAGCGTCTGTAGCGTCTAGGGGGATCTTGCAGGTATAGTCTGAGCTATAGGACGAGGAAGCGTTAATGTTTAACGGAGAAAGAAATGCACGTAGCCAAAGCTATAGAGTGCTTTGATGCTTTGCTTATATATATATATATATATTGAACGGCTACTCCTGAATCGTAGGTATGCGATACTGGTACGTCATTAGAGAACGCCAGTTGCGCGAGTATCCGGTACTGAACGATATACGGGATCCATAAATCGATCATTTAATTGCACTACCCTAGGGGGAGGTTTAGCTGTGATCCGTCAGTGTGGAATCGTCATCCGGTTCTTAGACTCGCCAAGAGTCGTTTCCGTTACTTTTGAATGCACCTGTAGTCCGGCTTGGATAGTACTGGATTTAATGGGTGGGAAGTAACGAGAAAGATTAACGAGGTTTTATTTCATTAATTAATTTTTTTTTTCATTGAGACCCGCATGAAATTTAATTTAGGTTTTTTTTTGTATATCTCAAAATTGAAAAACAACAAAATTTATTACGTATTTTGGATTAAGAGTTCACGGTCGAGCAGGGTGATAAGGGCTGAAAATTATTGTCGGGATGGATGATCGTTATGGTCGAAGCGAAAGATACACAGTAGATACGTTACTGTATGGTCAGATTAACGTGGCTGATGTTGCTTATGTTATCGTCCGACTGATATAATATGTAACTACTTAGAATTTTCAGATCGTACTGTGCATGTCCCCCAGCTGTTTGATAATCTTCGGAACACTGGGTAAAGGTACTATAATTTTTTCCTTCTTTCTTCTCTTTTTGTATTTGGGAGGAGGAGGAGGAGGAGGAGGGGGGGATTGAAAATTTCTTACAGATTTAACAGTGTAATATAATTTTGAGGAATTCGCAAAATTTAATGATCCACTTTGCTTTTATCCTCATACGTAATTTTATTGCAGCCACTTAGATTCAGTTGAAACTTTCTCATTTTTCACATCTCGATTGGTCCATTCGAGGACGTGTTCCGTATCTGCGAACCAATCGGCACTGAATTTCTTCATAATACTTTACGCGGATATTGCCAATTTAAGGGAAACGCGCCAGTTTTATCGTACGGAAGATTTAGCCTCGTAACGTAGCAGTTTGTAAAACTTTATCGAGCATAACATTGCGTTTCGATAAGAGCAGATACATTCTACACGGTATACCGGGTGGCATAAGAAATCAAGTTGTTTGTCGATCGTCGAAAACAGACGTTACTCTTACGAATGTGATTGTTTCGTAAACACCAAACGGAGTCCTCGTGTTATAAACTTTCGACATAGAAACTTAACGATTTTCAAAATGAACATTAATGTATTTTTCAAAACGGATGAAGATAATGATCTTTGTCATTTTTATTTTTTTTATTTTACACCCTGTAGCCAAGTACGAAAGGAGGAGCGATGCATATATAAATGCACTATGCATTTTCAACAATTCTCTATCTAATCTACCAGCAGTATTTTCCTATTAGATTTACTAATTCAAATTGCAATGACGAATACCAGCTTGCAGATACAACGTCAGAGGTGCATTAGTCTAATTACTGATTACCTTGCACAGTACTTTTTTTCACCTATGCAACTGCATTGTATTTCTCTTTCAACTAAGCAGACCTGCATACTGCAACCGATGCATTATCAGCTGATGACCCAGTTTGTAAAAAGTTTACCAACTAAAATGCAGTTGCAACAGTTCCCAGAAGTTCAGAGTGATAATTTATTTTCAAAATCGCCGGAAATACGTTGACGTTAGTCGCCACGTAACTCACAATGCACTTCTTACGGGTAAAGCGCCAAGTTCAGTATCTCATGCATCCCATGGATGCACCACCAAATGCATTTAAGATATTCCGACAAAATTGCATGTAATCAAGAGCCCTAAACTTGTCGTATTTTAAGGGTGTCTAAAGACAGGTAAGTGTAAATGCATAATGAATAATTTTTTTTTTTTTATCAAGTTTCCCCTCCGTTACAAGCTGGTGCAAGAAGAGGCTACCGTTTAGTGTTTCTAGGTTGGCAACGTACTAACCACACCTGATGTACCCAGTGCACGTGTTATTATCGGCCCATATATCTCACCCATTTTACAGCAACAAGGTGTACCAACCAGCAAATTGCTACGAGCTGAACTCTTCGAGACGTAAGGTCGTCCACGTGCAGTTACATGCACCGGTACTTTATTAACAAATCGCAAAATTTGCATTAATTGCATCGTCATTAACTAACCAAAGACGTGAATTCCGCGCGACTGGTTTGTATAATTTCTCCGAGGCCGCGACGCCTTAAGACTAAGGTGATTCTATACCGTTACTTGTATTTTTATTCAAACAAGGTTATACTGAAATGTGCGTGAGTGTGGTTGGCGAGCAGTCACTATAAGCATAAGCGTACAGATACCATGGGCATAAAATTTGACCAATAAATTTGCATGAGTATCGATACAAAAAAAAAAAAAAGTACACTCCAAGCAAAAAGTTCATTGAACTTGCGTTAACATTGAAATTCCGTATTTTTCACGTAAAACGAAAGATATTAAAATACAATTGCGTAATACAAAGAAACTTTTATTTACATAACACACGCGCGACTTCATTATCACCTAGTTATATTCAACAGTGTGATTTACTACGTTCTCAAGAATGACAGAGGACCGAATAGATGGTCCAACGATTTCCTCGTTATTAATCAAAACCCATTGACTGCACCTATGGATTTTTTAACCATTCGCCAACCACCTGCCAATAAGAATTATTGCACGTGAAAATTTAACCAAGACCCATAAGTGCATCGTTACGTGATAATAAGAAAAAAAAAATTCTTCCTCATCAATTATTTCCCTTGCATATGGGAATTACACGTGTGCCTTGAGGCAAACTTGTCATTGAAGCTAATAACGCCACGCGACATGAGAGCTACATATATATGTATATATATATAGTAACTTGAAGTTGTGCAGGTGCATAATTGCATCGAACGGAAGGTATCACGTGTCAGCATCGAAATCGCGTATATCGAGTGCACGCAGCTGCAATTTCGTATACCGCACGGCGCCTGTCCGATGCACTTTTCTCACCGCGGTACGTAAATCAAAGGAGGTCTATTTCTCTCTCTCTCTCTCTCTCTCTCTCTCTCTCTCTTTCTCCCCCCCCCCCCCTCTCGTTCCCTCTGAAAGCTCCGTCATTCATTTATAAAACATAGAGACTCCTCAAAGACCCGCTGGACTCATGTGCTTCCACTTGGCTGGCAAAGGTGTGATGTTGGCGCAGCTGTAAATGCTCCTCACGAAGGATGCATTAACGTTTATTGGCCAGTGGGATATTTATGTTTGTACTAGGAGAAGCCATTGGTGGTTGGTTGGGAGTACGCAATATATATATATACATATATATACACACACACGAAAATAGCAAGCGGAGGTGGCGTCCGGCTTCAAGGTTAGCCACCTTGTATATTTGCATTGTATTTTAGCAGAACCTCCGTTTGTGGTCATCGGCATGAATCGCAGCTGCAGACTGCGTAAAAAAAAACGATGCGTTGCATAAATACGTTAAATTCTCCCATACACGGTATGGGGAGACTGCAGGTTATTAAGGGGGGCGAGGTTGGAGTCGCGGTTTGTTAAGACTTTGAGATCGCGTGGGATAAAAGAGGGAAGGAATTTCAAAGAGATGCCCGATCAATGTATCCCGAGAGCCAATCGTGGGATCTTGAAAAAAAATTTTTTTTATTAATTTAAACCACGTGGTATCGATCGGTAGTACAAAGGATTTGTTTTTTTTTCTACGGTAGCGAATTTCTTATCGATCTTTAACGTTCGTTCCGATCGGTCTCGATAATTTATTGTACGATTACGTGTACCGTGTACTTATCGCGATTGCAGTTGTGAGAAAATTGTGGTTTGACGTTTGTTTGTTTTTTTTTTTCAAGTGTCAATTCTGTTTAACGATATACGTTTTAGTCGGCGCTTGGATCACGTTTTATTCTCTTTTCTCATTAATGTCCTGCGCCGGGATCCTGCGCGAGTCCTTATTTGTACGCATTTAACATATATCAATGGGCAGCGAGCCATTTACGCGTTCCACTCGGTGGGAGCCTCGCCCACTTCACGGAGCTTCTCGAGTGAAGCGAAGGAGCGCCCGTTTCTATTGGCTCCACCTTTACTTGACTCCTTCGCGTCGACAAGTGTCGTCGACATGGGACATGGGGGTTTCGTGCGAGAAGAAGTAACGGTTAGGTTAGGTTGGGATGCTGGGCTGAGACCTTACCTGTGATAATTCTGCTTTGACATTTCAATTTTTTACGCGTATAAAGCGAATGCCAATTGATATCTTACAAGCTTCGATTAATGACAGTCGTAAATTAACGGGACGCGAGGTTATCTTGATTTCGAAAGACCCGCCAAAATTTTTAAGCATTCGTCAAAGGTCAGGGAAGCTCGCCGTGGCTCGTTCTGGTCTGCAGGCACGATGGCCGTGAATTGTCGAAAGTTGAGATAAAAACCGGTTTATTTTTTTTAAACTGTATGGATGCTGCGGACGAGTCTTTTATCAGGCTGGACCATAATGGCGGTTCGGAAATGGCTTTTTTTTTTCTCAAAGCCACGGGTGCGTATCGATACTTCGGCTCGAGTAAAATTCGACTTTCACCCGAAACCTGCAAAATCGTTAAATGCCTCGTTGAATATCGATTTCGAAATCGTCTCTTCGCTCCGAAACGATTTTCGTAATGTCAGTCGTAAGACAGGACACGGGTTAAACTGTATTTGTCACAATGATTGCGCAACTTCATTCGTACACTCGACAGGATCGCTAATCAAGTAATTAGCGATAAAACGAGACTGTCTTAAATTTCCAAAAAATAGGTAAACAATGAATCATTACCGAAGTCGACACTATCAACGTAAATATTTATCGCCTATTAAAAAAAAAAGTCAGCCTATAAATCATCATTACGTGATATAAGATTCATATATATCCCATAATACATATATATCTATACAGACATAAACCCTGTACCCCATGATCTTTATTTACGACTTTGAGAAAATATATATATATATAACTCATAACCTACAAAGAACTGACAGTAACAGTCTGTCGACTACAGAAACCCAGGTCCTGTATTTGTCTTCGTTCCGTATTACGAGAGAGCAAGAAAATTTCATATAAGAAAAAAAAAAAAAAGCTCGACTTCCGTTTAAAACGGCAACGTTAAATATCACACGTGTAATTCACTGCACAAAACGTTTCTCGTACCCACGTCGTAAAGCTTCAAGCTTAACACTGGAATTTCTTTCCTCCTGGGCTTCGCCACCGTTTGAGTGGCTCGTAAACGAAACGCGGGAAACAGGCGGAATATTCAAATCTTTAACAGCCGATGCTTATTCAGGCAAACGCTAGAGGAAGGCATTTTGCAAAGGGACACAATGAGCAGTCATTACAATGGTGAACGATATATATATATATATACATACACGTATCTTACTCAATCCTTAAGAACAGGTGTGTTCCACAGAGTGCGAAGAACGTAGCCGTGCGTGGTAGAACAGATTCAGTGCGTGACGTCCCACGCGTGATTAGCATTGCGTAGGATATATCGAGTCGGTCAGAATATTTTTCCGTAACATCTGTTGGACGATAAGATGGGGGGAAGAATGGAGAAATAAGATAAATAAAAAGTGTCGCTGTCACCCACGTGAGCCATAGAAAAATTTCTCCTGCACACATACGTGTCGTATGAAGCGTACAAGCGTGGATAACGATGTTTGTGAAATGTCAAGAAAAAAAAAAATGAAGACGTTTCAGGTAAATTTTTTTAATTAATTTTTTTACTCGAAATAGGAAACTTTAAGTTTTAATCGAATCGATGAAAAATGTGGTATGACTTCCGCTGAGATATCTCTGGCATTTTACTACGAATTTCATGTGTTGAAGTAAACGGGTTGTTTTTACTATATTCTCAAGAATCGATAGAATGCAGGGAAAGCTTGGGATATAGGTATAGTCGCTGTGACGTATTGCAAATGCTCTGCCGACTAACCAGTGCATATGTGTGTTTTGTAGAAATGATCGAGACAGGTATATCATTAGCGGAACGTACGTGATGTCTCAGTGAAATGATTTTAATTATTCGGAGAAAATTGATTGACGTTGATCTTCGACCGTTCGTTGTCTCGAGGGAATTAGGATGGGAAAATTTTTTTTTTTGGAGATTACGTAATCTTTATATCGAACGAATATCAGAATCTGTCAGTTTTTTATAATTTTTTTTTCGAATTCTCATTATTTTACGAATTCGTGATAAGACTCTGTCGCGCTGATAAAATTTAGTCCGGAACGAATGGCTGCTACTTTTGTCAATGTTAACCAGGTTGAGCGCCATTTCAAACCGGATTCGTGTTAAGCTTTTTCATTCGTACACAACAACCCGTGCATTCGAGTATCGCTGCCATGAAAACTCAGGCCTTTGACACGCGAGGGACTACAGAAGACTTGCGTCACGGTGACGGTAAAATATTCAAACCAATGATGCATTTCCAGTGAAATCATCAAATTGTACGTAAAGAAATGAAAATTATTACGTCAACCGAGCCTTGAAAATTTTTCCAAGCAAAAATAAAATACTTTTTTTTACTCCATAAAAAACAACCTTAAAAATCACAGATTTTTAAGTTACGCATTTTTTTTTCTCAGTATGGGGTAAAATTTTATTTACCCACCAATCCCCATTCAGTCACAATTCACAATGCCGATTCACTGAAAGGTTTCTCGAATTTATAACCTACCCCTCGTCAGACTACCCAACCGTACTCAAGATTCGTATTTTTTTTTTTTTTTTTTTTTTTAATATATTCTCAGCCTTCACATGTCGTTTCCTCAAATAAACAGATAAACGTATTCCACTTATGTCCTATCAGTCTCTCTGATTTACAGACACTCTTATCTCTCATGAAGATGCTGCCATACGTAAAAATAACATACATACATATACTATACCCAACTCAAAAGACATACAAATATAGAAATTCTCGAAAAGCAATATTCCTTTGAGTATCAATTTCATATGAGAGCTTTGACACATGCATACAGACACGTGCTCCATTACGGATAGATGCATGCCGTGTATGCATCATTGTACGACAATATAGTGCACATGCATGAAAGAACTCCCGCTAAGTCCCAGACACGCTTTGGTGAACATGAATGATGGAAACATATGTGTATACAATGTATACGTCATTACATATATGTACATACCGATATATGGGTACCTATAGCCCGTATAAGTGACCTAGTGACTCTCTAACCCCTGGTAGCGTGAACTAATACACATACCCATATACCTATATATGTATGTAATACACGCCAAACTTGGTAAAGGTGCGCGCATGCAATTGCAATAGGGTATTATAGTAATTGCCACGTTAAAACCCGAGGCTGTTATCAATTTTAAAAATCATTCATTCCGGACTGATAACAGCGATACTAATTAATTTTGCGAATTACGTAATTTTATATGCACCGATAGGACATACACGTACAGGAGTACTTAAATGTTAATTAACACGAACTAATTAAGGTATACTCTCGGCAAGGAGCAGCAGTAATTTTTTTTTCCCATAACAAAAAAAAAAAAAAAATTCCCACAGAAACTCGACCAGCACTTTCGAATATTGGAATTTCGTTGATCGTACAGAGCAGCTATACTCGCTTTCGCCATTTTTTTTTTGTTCTCAGCTCCTCTACCGACAATACATGTACGTTACGCGGTCGGCAGCGAACGAGAAATAATTTTGGTAAATTTTTCCTCAGTCAATTCTTTTTTCTTTTTTTTCATACTTCCTCCAAGTACAGTATAGATATATCTGCTAGGTATGACGTCACGAATTAGACAATGCCTAACGGGTAATTGCGAGGCTGATAGACGTTTTCCATGGACCATCGAGCAATTCGATTTACTGTCTGATCTATTTCTCCGTAGAGACAACAGCCACTTCCGGTGATTAACGTCGATGCACCTTCCTGAGGGAATTTTAGGTTCGAATAATGACTTGGTGAGAATAAAATTTTGATTAAAAAATTGTAGCTTGATTAAAAAAAATTTTTTTCTCGTTATCAATAAACGACTAAATTACGTATTATTATATCCAGCCTGATATAATAGCTGCTTGCCAATTTTAATTTGCACACTGTCCCATTGAGCAAATATCGACTCTGTTAACGTTCGCAAAATTTCGATAGATATACGTGAAGATAACTTTGCGCAATTCCATTCCGCTGCGATCAGAAACTACTCTCGTATACTTTAACGAGGAATCCAAAGAGCTCTCGTTAGACTGGCACATCGAGTGACCAATTATCTCGGCAATTCTTAAAGGTGTAACAATCAGCCGCCACGGTCGTTCCCTTAAACGAATTCCGCTTACGGTTAGAAAATCATGGGAGTTTTCGTTTGTTAGCAACTTCGAACGAGCCCGCGAATCAGGTCAGTAATATAACAGCACAGGGAGTGTACGTGAATTATCGTTATGTAATAATAAAAAAAAAAAAAAAAACGCAAACCACACGATCAGCTTAGAGGTTAAAGAATTTTCCGGTATCCCTAAATCGGATTAATTAATGAACTCGCAGAATAATAATTACATTATGAAATTGCGCGAATTAATTTTTTTTATTTATTTTAATTTATATATATGCCTTGCATTAATTCTCACGCTGTCGCTCTTTCCTTAGTTATAAATAGGCAACGTGGTATATAGCCGTGACGTCATGGTACGAACAGGAAATACGCTGTGCCCTGTGCCAACGCGTACGCTGAATCTTGGAGAAGTTGATTAACGTCCTGTTATTTGTTGTGGCTATCGAGTCGAGAGATTGTTAATTAAAGTTTATATTTTTAATATTAACATTACGCAACCGTGAACCTTTACCTCGTGCACGGCGGTATGGGAATCTACTGTTATGCCCAAGCATTGTCATTGACAGTATGCAATTTGTATCCGTGCGTATGGACGATGCAGTTTTCAATTATACACGGGGACAGTTCCGCCTCCTACTTCTTCTTGCATTTGTAACGGAATTCAAAGTGCCGTATACGGGATTCCATTAGTTTCTTGTTCTTTATGCACCGCTGGAGAAACCTTAAGCACGTATTACACGCGAGGATATAAGAACCCGTTATAACATAATACGGCAGAGTCATATCGAAGATCATATATAGACGCATAATATGGAGTAAATATATTTCATAGCACATGCACTCTGAAATGTGCATTCCTGACCTTTATCGTTTGGATGCTTGCACGTGATGCAGTTTTCCACTTGAACATAGTGAGTGCAGTTTTTGAGAAAAAAAAAAATTTAAATCAGTAAAATATAATTTCGTGTCTAAGTCGTTTTCTATATATGTATATATGCTAGTCTTACATGAAAATTCTTTTTATAACAAATTTTGAAATTTTTTTGGCTGCATTTTTTTCGACATTTTATATTACGATTATTTAACACAAGTCCTACTTTATTTTCAATGTTCCGTGTTCCGCACGTACAGCTAAGAATTCGAGACTAACAATGAACCGGTTCCGTTTCATCGTTTCATAGAAACGATACAATGGTTATCTTGCCAATGTCTATCAAGTCTGATATCTTTCAGCATTGTAACAGTAAAATCACAAGGTACAAATCCGTTATCCTTAGAAACTCCGGTTTCGTCGTAAATTTTATACGGAACGTTTCAGAGGAAAAATTGTGATCAATTAAAAGAAGAGATTTTTCGTTAATTAAAAGGAAAAATGTTAAATACCTTTTTCATGCGTCACTCCTGTCAAATATCTTTTAATTAACTAAACGATTTATCAGACATAAGAAATAAAATTCCATTTCAAAGTATTTTCGTCCTGAATAAGAAAAAAAGCCTTAAGGCATTTCAAGGTTTGTTCGGTGCACCGAGGTATCGCTCCATGTAAACTCACGGAAGCAACGCGTTAGTCGCTCGATGCTCCAGACTGACGCTTCGCTGACGTTGGTATTACTGCGATCAGCCATGCAATCCGACTGCGCGCCAAACATGCGGATGCGCCTTTATACTGTAACACCAACAGTCTCATACTACGAGCAAGCCAACCCGAGCTCCTCCTGTAAATCATATTCAGATTCAGTTGTTAAACTCATAAACTATACATGCCTCATCATAAGTTCCCCAAGCTTTTAAACGTTGGCGCTCCTGTTCGACTCCACGCTACACTGCGCAAACCTTCCGTTATCGCTAAAACAAGAAAACACGACCCCAACGATCCACCCGTTTTCCCATTAGCCAGCATAATTTCTTCATTACGTCAGTAGTACCAATCAGGATGGTTAAGAAAAAAAAAAAAAAAAAAAAATCACAGATGCTTCAGGCGAGTCATTGAATTGGTCATGGATGCAGATTAATAAGAGGATGATTGGTTCCGTTGTATAATAAATTCTATAGATCCATTTTCTAATCAGACTGCAACGTTTAAAAATTTCAATTTTTTTTTTCTAATCACTCGTTTCTATAGCAACGATTAAAGTGCATTACCTAATCAAAGCTTGCTTATCGAATTTTCAGTCTTATCGCCTAACGTACCGAGTACTGAGGTTGCCTAACACGCGTTCAGCTCTGAATTGCTGATTATATGTAACTTATGCAAATTTCTCAAAATCACATACTGCACCGCTTAATTGATGCATTTTCAATTGGCATTTACGCAACTGCACTAAACTTCTCGTACATGTCCTCCGCTATTCGAAGAGGTCTAATTAGCGTAATGCGTAGCCCAATTATGTTATACTCCTGGGTATACATACATACGTAGGTACCAACTATTCAGCACTGAACTCTGAATATTCTTACAGTACAGGAAACACGTATCGTCTGATTGGATTATGTAATTTCAAACTACCGAGATACGTAGGCTCGTTAACTCTTTCAACGAGGAGTCGCAATCGACCTACTTTTTGCGAATTCAGAAATACGTTGTGACGTCATACGTGATCTTACAAATTTTATTACCAACATAATCCCTGTACACGTACTCTCGTACGAAATGACTGATCATGGTAATTAACCGTTGGTCGACAAATGACCTTTCTGTAAAATTAAAATACGCTAATTAATTTTAAATTGATAATTAAGGAATGGTCGACTAGAAATTTACACGGTTTAATATATACATATGTATACCATATACACTTTTTATATATATATATATATATATATGTATATCTTCTTAAGGACTAAACGAGACACGAGAGCAACGAGGCAGGACTTAATAAATCGTAGGCGGTGGCTGTGCGATCTTATCGACATCTTGATCGCGCTGCCGATTCCTCGGGTGGCGCACCTCGGCAAGGTACCTGCATTATAATGAGCAATAAATAATCGGCAAGGGACTTCCACCCTGATCTCGGGTAATATATCCTATATCAACAAATTCCAAACAGGAATATCCGGAACGAGAATGACTCGCGGGTGCGAGGAGTTTCGATACGATCGGCTAGACGAGGTCAGGATCAGTGTGTGTCCGGAGGCTTGAAAATCGCTATGATTATCGAAGAGGCTGATAACTCGCGTGTGATTTGTCGATTAAGGGAGAAGGAGAGGGAGTGAAAAATTTTTTTTTGAAAATTAAAAAAAAACTTTTTTTCACTTGCTCACAGCATCCCTATCCCTGTCCAGGAGGCGCTGCGTGATTTACAAGGATCCCCCTTGGGTCCAACTGGTTTTACAGTAGTTTTGTATTACTCGTGTTGTTTAGGGATGCAGGCTGGTTTCCGCGATGAACTAATGGAGGATTTCCTATATACGGTAACATATAGAGATGCTATACAAGTGTCAAGGGCAGGTGCCTCTATATCTATCACGTATGGTCTGCACCATATGTGCATTATGCAGGCCGTTGGCAACGCGTTACATACTCGTATTCACAGGTGCCGTCGTACTCCGTAACACTTGGTTGGGTGTTGGGTGGTTCGTGCTTTGTATGGTTGTGGCCAGTGTGTAATGGCTGCCTCGTAAAAGGAACAACGCATCGCACTTGGTCGAACGAGCCGCTGCACAATGTTGCATAATTGCTGGACACCGGAGACCGGGTTTTACAGGGTCGTGGGACCAAGTCGGTTTAAACTGGGCCTTGAGTCCCACGAAAGTATCGTTGGAAGGCTGCGCGGACGATGGGTATAGACTTCCGAATTGTCCAGACCCTGCATTATAAATCCTACGTCTGACAGTGGCTTCCGCTCCGGTTCCAACGTTCCGCTTCTCGACTAACGGCAGAAATATCTTACTTCCGAGTTAGATAAGACGTCGGGTGAGATGCCACGACTTTCCAGATTAATAAGGCAGATTACGCGAAGTCATGTAATTTCACATTGTCGAAGTCTCGGGTAGCTGGTTCGTTAGCGCGCCTGAGAATCCTTATGGTGTATTCGCGATAATTCGACCATTCAGACTTCAGCTCACCCGGCGCGCAATCTCGAATAACGTAGCAGCGCTGCATTCCGTATGAATGTACTTGAGAGACTTGCATTTCCGATGCACCCAAGTGCACGTAAGACTGGACGATAAGGAACGCGGATTCCTTCACGTTTATCTTAAAATGCATTTGGTTGCGTCAGTGGAGGATGCAATTCTTCAAAGACTCTAAAAAAAAAAATTCATTATTCGCGAAATTACGTCGAATCGCATTCTGGTCCATTTTCCCAGCATCCCTATGAATAATGGATTTTTTTTAGACGAGCTTAAAGCTCGTCGGTATACCTGAAATTACGAACGGTCGTAATTCAATGGTTTTTAAACCCACGCTTATCACGTGGTCGCTGAACAGCTCGTGGAGGTCACGTCACGTGCACTCGACGACGATAAAGCCAAGAGAATCGATAAATCCATAAACGCCATTGAATACGTTAAGCAGCGTCTTGAGCCTCTTCCTTCCATTGGAAAATCTTCGCGGACGTGTCGCCCAGACTGCATTGAAAGTCACGAGGAAGGGCAGTAACTCGGCGTCGCGACGCCCACGTGCAGCAAGGTGAACACACCCGGCTTGATTGTGAACTTTCTGAGTTTCGCACGAAGGTTGCATGTCCTGCGCCTTCATTAAGGAGTCGCAACAGGAAGAGAGCAAAGATCGATATCTTGAGCCACCGAATCCGGTTGCCTTCGGTTTGCTTTGTTTCCGGCAAGAAGACAATCAACGTATATCTATATGTACAGCTGATACAAATTTCAATTGAAAAAATCGATTCTCCAACACACTCTCACATCGGCCTAGTCTTTTAACCAGATTACAACGTACCAATTACACGCAATCGTGGTGTCCGATCTGACGTCATGCCAACCGCGGCAAAATAAATATTCCAAGGATCGACTTGGATAGACAGACTCCTGAGGCAGCTGCAAACTTTCTTCTGGAGTCGCGTGACCTGACCCGCAACTTATCTCTTGGCTACATTCAAACCTTGGCTCACGTTCTAAGACAGTCCTCTCGAGGTTCTACAACAGGCCTTTACGTAAAAACCAGACAATTCTTCTATCTCCGCGGATTGTCTCTAATGATAGACTTAGAAAGGCTTAGGCTTGCAGTAGAAAATTTACCATTTAATTCTTCACTATACATATATACATATATACCTACCGCGCTATGCATTACGTTATCCGTGCGATCGAGAATCGATGCTCCAAAGTAGGTCAGAATTTTTTTTTTTCGTTCTCTCGTGAAACGAAACAATAAATTTTGTTCAAGTTTTTTTTTTTTTAATTTATAGAGTCAATTATTTTTGAGAAATGGATGACCCATTGTTCTAAGCGCATACCGAAAGCTTCGATTTACGATCAACATTCCATGTGCTCGATACTGTACTCCATAGCCTCCTACGCATGCGCACTCACGGAAAGTCAACTATATTACTTGACATCCGATACGGTACCGTAATGGCCTCCGATGTTTTGGTATTACGCGAACCGTGGCTGTATATGCAAAATTACTGAAATATCACATACCACGTATATCAATGGAAACAGCAATACGTTATCACGTTCCGTTAGAGTCTTAAGCAACTGGAGCAGGTTCCGTTACGGAAACGCAATTGTTACGCAATGGACGTTTAGTACGAAGAACGTTAACGTTCCTTTGAAAAATATTTACGAGTGATTGTCATGCGTGGGTAAAGTGCATTATAAGCGTAATACGATCCAACCGAAACGTTCGACGCATTGAAGTTTCATTAGCTCAATGAAAAACCGCATCGTTATGTAGATCTCGTTTGGTATATCGTAAGAGTTCGATTTTCGATCGATTATCGATTTCTACGATCTTAATTATTACGAGTCTCAATATCGTTAATCATATTTTCAAATTCAATTTACATTTTATTTTTTTCTGAATTTTATGCAAATTTTTATTATTACATTACTTTATCATTTTTATTTTTCCACGATCCGACGCTTGGACGATTTAGAATTTGAGAAGAAAAAATATTTGTGAGAACGAAAAGGGTTAAGAGCTTGTAACACGCACTCTGTTATCAATTGCTTCCCATTGTGCCCTGATGAGAACCTCCGTGTCCAGGTGAGAAAGGTCCCCAGGGCAAAAGCCGAAGATTACACAGCTGTGATAACATTGTCTTCCCTCATCCGGTACCTTTTTTTTTTCTCATGCCACAGCCTGGTTATCTTATGCGCTTATGCGAGGAATTTTTAGCAATGATCCAAGTCCTGATGTTGGTACATTGATGCTGTACGATTTTTTTTACATAAAATTTTTCAATGTCTCCAATATATATATGTATATAAACCTGTCAGTCACCATACCCCATAAGAAACACCATCATATATTCAACCCAACTCCATAGATCTCTCGCACAGGACATTATGGTAATTTCACAAAAAAAAAAAAAAATTTCTACTTTCTTCCCAAGTCCCCATACGTACCCACATATGTAATGCCGACAGCTCATAGCTTTATTAGCTATAGATTCGACGCTTTCGAAAAATCTCCAACATAATCTATTAATAGCTACCCATCCATCGATCCATCTACCTGTCGTCTATCCAAGGAATTCGAGTTTCACCATTTTCTTATTCACGCGACCAATAACTCCAATAGATTTTTTTCATTCGACTTTCATCAAGTGGGTCGATAATCGGCAATTACCCTGAACAGACTATATGCGCCACGTCACTTGTGTATATTTGATAATCAATATATGCACAAGCTGCATACAATCGATAGTCACATTAAATTTGAATATAATTCAATGAATATGATTAAGCGACTTTCACTGCGCTTACGATTATCGATTGTAACCCGACTGGGTTATTCAGCCGCGGATGCAAAACTTGGCAGAACTTTAAGCACGCTCGCCCCACGGCGTGATCATCTGTGGGGAAAGCGATATCATAAATTACACGATACCACCTTTATAACCTTATAGCTTTAAGACCAACCGACATAAATATCGGGGGACGTATGTTAACGTGTTCTGGAAAGTAGATCGCATTACCTACGGTATGCACCTTTAAGTACGTGCGTCTCACGCGTGCATACGTCACGTATGCCTGTATATATATATATGCACTTGGATATGTCGAGCATACAGAGAAAATGCGAGTTTCGCTGTCAATTTTTCTCCACAGTCCGAGCACGTGTGCGATATTAAAAATAGCATTGAATAAAGATTTTATTATTATTATTTTTTTTTAATTATATTCTCATTCCACCGACACTCAAAATTTACTATTGTCAAAATATTATCGTAAGATTTATGCAAGTCGTATTAATCATGTCGATGTATATATGTATATATATATATATATATATATACACGTTTCAATAAATATGTAAATAATATTTCGCACAGTATTAAATTCGCACGTTTCACGCCAATAATGCATATCCCTGTGTTATACTTGTTTCAGGCTCGGATTACGATCTGGTGGCTGTTGCACATTCTAAGCGTGTCTTTGCTTCCGCAACTCGTCGTATCCAAACCCGGTAAGTAAGACGCCATTGTAATCTCATACATGCGAAAATTTAGCAATCAACACGTGGGTCCGTCAGATTTATGCGCCATCGAGAATTCGCGTGACGCGCGCATACGATTATGCATGCAGTTCGCAAGGTAAACACCATTTAGAGATAACGACGACTAGTTGCGGTCTATCGTATTTCCCATATGCATAAATCTAATCTTGATTGCCAATTACTTACGTCCAGTATCAATGGGACATATTGGTTTATTGTCAGGATCGGGGATAAACAAGGGAATCAACGGCACGCGCGGATTTCTAAGCTTCCTGAGCCCAAAGTGCATCCTATGCATTTCTGTTGCATCGAAATTTTGTTGCACATTAAAAAAAAAATTTTTTTTTTCAATCATCAAAATTTTATGTCATTCTTCAATCTCGTTAGGAAAATTTACGGCTCGCTGGGTTGCATTTTGGGGGAGGGAAAAGGGGGGCTAATGTGAAATTGCAGTGCACGTATGTACATTTATGGCTACTGAGTAACGTGGGAATGCCACAGAAAATCTTATAGTATTTCCTTTTACACGTGATTGTTTACTCGTTAAGAGAGAAAAGGGGTTTAAGTTTACTTTATCTTTGGAGGTAATTAGATATCGTTGCGATATTGGAAAAGGTGGTTCTACATTTTTAATGGGCTCGAACGTGCTTTATTTGGGATTTTTGATTATGCACTTCTTTTTTTCTATTTCAACAGCATAGTAGACTCTCACGAGTCTGTCCGAGTTATTTGAATTTTTCCTTGTGTTTCACGTGGAAAGTGAGCCTGTGCAGACCGTGGTTAAGGCGCGTCCATAACTCGCGATTTCAACAAGGTGTACGGTATATCTGTCTTAAGAAAATTTACCGAGTACGGTAGACACGACGCAGCTAGAAATACGGACACGAGAGAATGGTTTCCGTAAAACGAGTATTTTTATTAAAAAAAAATTATATTACTAGCATTGGTAGTGTAAAGAAACACAGATCACGCAGCTACTGAAACTGTCAAAAAAAAAAATCTATAGATACTGAATCAAAAAAAAAAAATTCCTACCGAAAATTCATTCCCCATAACCCAATGACAGGTGCTAAAAATTTAATCGTCCCTCCTCGAACCATCACTGAATTAATATTAATTTTCAAAAATAATTTGACTAACGAATTTTATAAAATCGATTAAACCAGCAACAACAAAAATCTCAAGAAATCACAACCAATCATGGATTTACCTGTAATCTTATGTACAAAGGTCAACGTCCCCATATTAATGGCATCAAGAAAAGGAGGATGCACCGCTCCTCGATCTTCTCTATGCAACTTGCACTCGGATGACATTTGCACTTATACTTTACCTACTTCGTGCAGTGAACGTATTCGGATGCACCTTCACAAAGTGCAGCTGCACGATAAAGATAGTTCGTATCACATGCAAACGCATCTCGAATATCTTATACATAAAGATATTCAGAAATGCAGATTACATTTTCAATTTCCCTGAATTTCATTTTTTTTTTTTTTTTATCGTTAAGCGTTTCCTCCTCCGGCAAAAACCCGTTACGTAAAACTGCCTCATGATGTGCCTCGTTTCGGAGCAAAATTGGGTGCAAGGCGTTAAAACTCCCACGAGATAAGTCCCATCCTCATTTGACTATGAAAATCGCACTTTTGGTCCAAAAGATTCCAGGATAGATTCGCGACAAAAAAAAAGGGAAAAAAATCCTAGACTCGATAAAATCATCTCGTTCAATTCAAACGTTACGAACCGTAACAACGACTGTCATACCTGTATATGTATACCTGTATATACCATAACCCACGTGACTTTCAACATGGTATGTGCAGACGTTATTACAGAAATGTGCAAAGACGGCTATTGCGACGGAAGTCATTCTAGCGTAACGTTATCGCATGACCATGAAAATCCCGTATGATTCTCATGCAACATAGGAACGCGCCATAAATAATATTTATCGATAACCTGATGACCTCGTAGAAATTTTTCAAATCCCGTTCATTTTTTTAAGGTCTGTGCGAGGTCGAGACTGGCCAATCGAACATCATCGTCGATATCGAAGAGAGCAAAGGGGATGGTAAGTTATGCCTGTAATTTTTTTTATTTATTAAAAAAAAAAATTATTAAAAATCGATAACGCACGATCGATTGCATTCGATCGATCTCGAAGTCATGGATGCGAATGACTCACTGGCAGGACGTTACTCGCGCCCTCATTTTTAACATACTGAACTCGTACCAATATACTTGTTATATATCGATCATTAATACGTTACACAGTATATATTGTTATCTTACTGATAACAATTTCAACCAAAGTATTTAATGACTTACGTGCACATAATGCATGATTAGCGTTAACTTGGTGCGCAGCTTTAAGGCAAGGCTGCTGCGCAGCTTTCTAACGACGCGTAACATGGTGTAATGGTTCATTAGGCGAAAGCGGTTGTTAAATTAAACTATCGTAATTAGCGAGGGTGTAACAGCGCCTATGGTAAGACATAGCAATAACTATAACGTATGATTATATTAATTAATTGAAATGAACGCGCATGTTTAATAACACGTTTAATGAGGACTGAATTAAATATTGAAAAATATTTGCATTTTTTTATCATTTAAATTTTACCGATTACATACCTGTTATCACGTCGCACTATGCTCGTGGACTGATAATATTAATTCTGACTGGGAATTAACAATGTCAATCAATAAAAATCATAATGGATTCTCCTCGTGAAACGTTCTCCCTAAAGATTTCATTTTCAGCCATCGATCAGAAAACTGTGCCCAGCGAACTTCCGGTCTCGGGAGATCCGTTCAACGAGACCACTTTGGAGTTGATATTTTCTGGGAGGAAACCGATGTTTACCCTCGAAGGAAAGAAGCTCAAGCTTTTAGAACCACTCGACAGGGATGACGCGAATCTGTCCCATATTATATTCCAGGTAAGAAATTGGCGAAAATAATTTTGTTTTTTTTTTCATAAATCTATATAAAAATAAATTTCTTAAATTCAACAACAATTTTCTCTATTGTGATCCGAGAAAGTATATTTAATTGTTGTTTTTGTCATTTGGTGCTTAAATACGTTATCGTCCAACCGTGAAATATCGTCCAAACTGCTTTCTCCGTTAAACCGCGCCCGGAGTTATGACTCTGGCTGACACCCTATAGATAAGCTGGGAGTCCGCGTTTACCTCGAGTGGATTAAAAATCGGACTCGTTGGACAGCTGGGTCTTGGAAGGACTGCCGTCGTTAAAAGTCAAGGAAACGCGCGCTGGCTCCGCTGCGATCAAGTTAAAGTCAAGAGTAACGCCTACTATGCCTTTTGCGAATTTCGTCATAATCGCGAGATCGTAGCACTATATATATATATATCATATATAGTGGTATATATATATATATATATACCACTTAAAATAATTTCGCGGTGAACTCTAAAGCTTTCAGCTGCACGAGAAACTATGCAAACCGCAAAATTACGATAGAACGTAAGGGAGAGAGATCAGTCATCCAGACCGCAAAGCGATTAACTTTCACCGAAATTTCATTGTTTCTGTATTAAAAGAAAAAAAAAAAAAAAAATTGATCCGAAATATATAATCAAATTTTTCTACACTATATATATTTAATCACAGACCTTTCGCAGTCTCGTCAAATATTCAAGTATTCAATTTTCACCCGTACGAAGTGCAGGTAAATAAATACTCGAGCTAATTCGAAGCTAATATTTTTTTGCAACAATAGAAAATCAATGCATCGAATTCGCATTAAATATTTATAAGACACCGAGACTACAGATACCAGCCTATAAGATTACTGCACGCTACAGCAATGCAGGAAGTGGTCAACTGCATAAAGAAAGTGCAATTGCATCCATTCTCATACCGAACCCTTGCGAACCCGAGTAAACCACAAAGTATAAATTTCATGATGAACGTTGAAAAAATTTTTGGAAAATTTAAATCGAGGCCATAAATTTTCCCACAAGGATCCAAATCGCGAATTCTCGATTTCTATATCGTCCGAGTGCAAATAAAATTTGAAATAACCTCAAATCGTCATCTGACTGTCATAAATACGCGAATCGATGTGCAATCGGGGAATGTGCAAATTTTGTATTTGCACTTTATTACGCACTCTCGTTCGGAATGTGAAAGGTCCAGAGCACCTATGACGTAAGACAATGTCGGATGCTGCTTCGCCATTACGTAAATACTGTTCGATCTTTCAATGACGTCAGTAGATAATTAAAAAAATTTTTTTCTCATATCAATTCCAAGAAAAAAAATTTCCCAACTAAATATATTAATTTCTCTCTTTACGTAAATCTTTTATTTTTCTCTTTCACAGCTCACGTGCACGATCAAATCTTCGAACAAGAAGAGGAACATTCCGGTGATCGTCAGGGTATCGGATATCAATGATAACGCACCGATATTCATTAACACGCCATACGAAACTACTGTGCCGGAGGTGAGTCTTGATTATTTTCTACCGATAATTCGATATCAAAGTTATGTAATAAATGAGACAAGACCTTCAATGAAATTACGATTCACAAAGCTCCGAGCTTCTTCGCTCGTACCGAGTAAAAAGTTATCCCCATTAAATTTTAATTAAGACTTTTTTTTTTTAATCGCGACTCTAAGATCATTGACTTATCGATGACTACGATCAGTCATGATGCAAATTAATACTTCCGATACGGCAAACTGCATACATTTATTAACGTTATTACCGATCGATTCAGCCCAAGACGAACGTTTCTGCATCAACTTTCATTCATATTCCCATCGCGCGTACACGGATACGCGCGACTGTGAGTTTCACCCTGAAAACCTGAAACGCATTCTGATGACGTTTTTTAAATCTTTCCAAACGTCGTTAAACCCATTTTAAATCCACCACCGGAGCATCGATAGTCGCTCACGGAATAATCGCCCACATAGAAATAAACCAAGCGGCTCCGTAGAAGAAGGTAGAATAAATGTTTTCTAACAAAAAAAATTTCTCATCAAAATTTCTCCTCACAAACTTTAATATTTTTTTTTATCAACGTTTATTTCATCCAAAAAAATTTTACTACTGTATATATATATATATATATATATATGGAATCCAAAAATTCCAAACAGACCATTACCGAATCATTTTGAAATTTAAATCGCCAATTATTATTCTTCCCGCGACCAGATCAAACGTAGGTATCTCAGACGCCGTCTCGACGGCAGCGCCAAATCCAATTGGCGGCAATCTTTTGAGTCGTACTGAACAAAATAATTCAATCAAAAATACTGACGTTTAAGATTTCGATCTACGTTCATTCCATATGTACACACGTGTAATTTTATCATATAATATATATATATATATATGTGTATATACCAGGTCCGGTTAGTTTCGCATGGTAGCTCATATCCACTTCCAGCAGATAAAATCCGTTATGCAATCGAGGATCTTTCGGAAAATAAAATCGTTTTTCCCCCCTCCGCAGCTCACCCCGGTCGGCTCGACTATCTTCAAGAACATCGTGGCCGTCGACGCGGATGCTGGAGTCAATGGACTTGTGGAATACTCGATAGCGCCAGGCGACGGCAAAGGGATTGGCAACAGTGATGGCGTCGGTCGGGATCGTATTACGACCGCCGACGGATACGGTTACTTCAGCATCAACCTGCCTCATCAGGGCCAGGTTACCGTCAATCGTACTCTGGATTATGAAAAGACCCAGCGTTACCTGGTGACCATTCTCGCATCGGTAAGCAACCCCCACAAGAGTCCCCTCACCGAATCCTCATCGCGAAACCCAATCGTCCTGTGATTCCTCAATTGGACAAAAATGAAATTAATTTTCAACAAAAAAAATTACCCGACACACATACTCCCTTTCAATCGCCCCGAATCGATTTAATGAATAAAATCACGAAAAAAAAAAAAAATATCCAACGGGTGACGCGTTAATTTTAATGGCATCCACGATTGCGTCGACGAAGAACGGACATTGGTCAATCGCGTGGGTCGTAGGAAGAGATCAGGATTCTCAAGTGAGTCACCCGAGTCCACACGCCGATTTGCAGACCATATTCGCAATTCGCATTATCGACTCACCATATACCGTAGGGTTATTTACCATTACGTTCATTGTTCCAACGCAGGTGCATCCCTTGCAAATGTTTTTCCGCGATCCTTTTCATTTTCAATATTGCTCACGCGTTATATAAACGCTATACGCCTATACTGTAGATTTCCACCAGTCGATTCTAACAGCGTCACCGTGTAGTTTGAATTTTGAAAAATTACCTCCAACCACGGTCGACGCGTCCAAAGTTCCAGTTGCCTATACAATGTTTCAAAGGTTAGCGACTACCGTCTCGACTTTGATTACGCCTGTATAATGCATGCCTGCAATGGTAATGCGAAATGGACAAAGAAAATTGCAACGCATGTAGGTATCGGCGAATAGGGTTATGCACAGTGGGTAGATAAGTCTCGACAGTACACGTATGCAGTTAGTTGAGGTAGGACAGTCGACGTGCTGCATTAGTCACCGTTGAGACTTTAAGACGACGAAAATCACAAGTTTCGGTATCTTTCGCGAAGTGATTAACGTTACGGATGTATCGCGAAAAAAATCGTGGTACTCGAAATTAAAAAGAAAATTTTCGTGATAAATTAATTTTAAAAAAATTTTTACTAATTTTTTCAAAAATTCAAAATTCTTATAAATTTACCCCCCTCCTCGCGTCAAAGGGAACTAACCGTGTTATCGGACACGTCAAGTGTCTTAAACGCTTCTCGAACGTCTCGTCGTTAAACGGTGATTACTGATTACTGATTACAGACCAGCCTCTTCCGCGTCCCATACGCAATATTAGATAGATACCAACCTGACTGCGTTCCAGCAATAAAACAATGAGAGCAAGAGACTCGCGGGACTTTGCCGTGTGGGCCGTATAAAATTATACGGCAATCACGATCGGGGCGAACGATCTTATCGTTCGTCGGTAAAAAAGGCGCGTGTGTGGGGATTATGCAAGGTGCGCCCTCGGAATTGTGGTGGTTATTTACGGAAACAGGGAAACAGTCCCAATAGGGATGTAATAGCGTAATAGGATATAATCGCTTTTAAATAGAATCGATCGACGATCACGATTCGATATTATCTTGGATACACTTGTGTATGTCGTATTATATATTCTTTTTATAGATATATCAAGTCGTCGGTATCGGAAACTACAGAAAATTTTGCCCGATTTAATCTCCATGAAAATACATACGGTTTTCGAATTCCGAGTTTCGATTCAACGACCTGGTCGAGCCACGTGTTCGGGATCGAAGATAATCCGCAGGAGATTCAAAATCGTATATATGTATATACGTGGGATATAAAAATTATATTTATCTTTTTTTTTGTCACTATCATTTATCATAGACTTTAATTCAGGTAGATAGTCATTTGTTTCTTAATCGATTCTATTATACCGTCATGACTCATTGGGTCGTGACAATTTTTTAATCAAAATCTGAGAACGATTAATCAGTGACGTCTCGGCGAGAGGAAGTCGAGCGTTTAAGGATCACGAAAATTGGACAATAGTCAATCGACGAGGATAATTGTTACCTGAATTTTTTTTTATAAAATCCAAAAATATCATTATGGATCTTTTTCGTGACATGAAAGTGTTGTCTGTGCGGTTTCTATTATTAGCTTCGATGATCGGCCGCATCGTCGAAGGCGCCACAGTAGATTCCTTAATGGTGAGTGATTCCCTGGAATGCGGTTAACACGTTACCGACAATACCCAATCACTGACATTAACTTGATACGAATGCTCGTTAGAAAAAAAATTAAAAAAAAAGGGTCGTTTTGTAAATTTTGAAATTTTTTTACAAAAAAATTGGTACACCATCTTTATCCCCGTTGATTTACACTGCTGCGAAAATACTGCAGTGCCAGATGATATTGTGATGAAAAATAGCAATAAGACGTAGGAATCGCGACCCATCGTCTATTTATTGAACTACGTTTCCTATACTTTCGCAAAGTTTAGTAATTCGATATCGAATTACACGTAACTTCTGCTATCCGAGAAATTCGTGTACTTAGTGTATTTGATATACGAGAGGAACGTTGGTACCCGTGTACAAGCGTTGGGGAAAAACTTGCTCGATCTTTACGACCGTATATCAGTTTGACCGAAGAGACAAATATTTTCATTTCTTCGTTGCCAAGATTATTATGAAATGTCGATTGTCATTTTACGACGGTAATAAAAAAAGTTAGAGAAATTTTGTAACGTACTTCGCAACGTTAAAATCTTACGAGATAAGCTAATGCAAGCGAATACGTAAACTGCATCGGCTGCTCGGATGCACATATGCAATTTACATGCAGTATACATATATCTATATATATGTATACATCTATAGAAAATATAGTTGGTGGCTGAGCGTTTCTCAAGGCATAAGATAAATCAACGAAAGCTATAGATATAATAACAGTGAATAGACGTTGCACCAGACGCCAATTTATCTTGCGTTAGATAAAAGCACTGGATGCAGCTGCCTTATAGTTGCAGGTGGGGGAGTATTTCAATATCATATAGAGCAACTTACTTCGTCATTCAATTCGATTCTAGAAACATTTTTCAAATTAAAAAAAGAAAGAAGATCCACAAAACTAGTCTTTCTTGTTAACAACAATTTATGAGTACACGTGTACCCATAGCAGCCACGTGACACGTCAAACTGACGTTTAAAAAACGACAGGCCCTTTTTCCAAACAGCATATCAATACTATCAACTGCGCTCACGTGAAATCTCTATAAAGGCAATGGTTACGAGCGAAGCAAAAATCGTTATCAAAATTATTCTAGTGATAAGAGCACCTGTAGCTACCCGATTAAATTGCCAAGAAAATAATAGTAAGGGTACAGTGGCATTGAAAAAAAAAAAATTAGAACGATCCAAATCAAAGTGCCACAGTATACATATACAGGTATAATGCATAAGTAAAATTTAACTGCATCAGTTGCACTGACTAGCAATACCAAAGTGCAGTGCTTATCAAAGTCATATGACCGAGTTACCTAATAATTTGATACCGCCAGCCGCCATGAAATTACATAGAATTACCAATACGGATGGACAGATGATTTAGTCTATAATGGGATCAAATCCACTCCAGGCTACCCCACAGAGGACATGCACCTCACCGCAATATTTTTTCATTGTTTGTATAAAAAAAGGGGGAGGGGATAGATAGATCATTACATTTCTCAGAATCTCTCAATCGCACGCACATCTACCTGCACCCAATGATTCATAAAATTCATCTCATACGGATGCTGTGGTAGATACCCATATCATGTATGTAAAAAAAAAGTCACATATGCACGTGTCAAACACCAATACCATGTCAATAAAACATTTTAAATTTATTAGAAATTCAATACCAGTAATGATATCAACGGTACTTTGGTACTTTTATAAACTTCCAGGATACAGCATCCCCATGAAGCATCTTGATCGTTAGATTTATCTAACGGTATTTTACATATGTCAATTTCTCGTAAATATGCTTCTAGGATCGAGCCAGGAACGTGTCCGAGAGGTTCACGTCGACGACTACGCTGACTGTCAATATAAGGGATGACGATGATCAGGATCCCTCATTCATTTATCAGGGATGCATGCTACTAGATGGCGCCTGCATTAATCCCGAATATTCAGCATCCGTAAGTTTCTTAACGATCAATGTAAAATTTGATTTTTTTTTTAAAAACCCATACGTTTCTACAGTTGTTGAATTTTGAGTATTTTATAATTTTTTTCTTGGATTATTTCGTTATCTCTGTAATCAGGTGTCCAGCGGCGTTCTATCGGGCATACTCAATATATCGCCTGAGAAGATACAGGCTGTAGATATGGATAGTATCAATGCACCGATACATTATTCCTTCCTGAGCGGAGTTCCGTCTAATTATCGCGATTTTTTTGAAATCAATCCAAATACCGGTGCCGTCAAACAGATAAAAGCGGTGGACACGACGGCGACGAAGAAATTCGACATCATTATCAAGGTGCGATATCCAGTGAAAAAAAAAAAAGGGTGAAATTTGGATTTAGAGAAAATGAATTAATTTTTTTACGGGGTTAATTTTTTTTTCTTCTTTACATTTAAAGGCAGTCGAAGTTTCCGAAGCGCGACGATCGGCCACTGCTAAATTGACTATTACCGTTAAACCGGTAGACAGTAATCCACCTGTTATAACCGCATCTGCTGTCGAGGGATTTGTCGATGAAAATGCACCCGTCGGGACTAAGGTCATTGATGGAAATGGAAATCCGATAGTTTTGACTGTATCTGATGCAGATTTGGTAAGTAAATGATTCTAATTTTTTTTTTTTTCATGTATACAAAATCTTCATCCATATTCCTGGACCACATAGAGACACTGAGTATGTGTTTAATGTATGTCACACGTACTTCCTGGCAATACCCATTAAAATTTTCCTTCGTCGCGTCCGATTATTCAGAATTTCATAACAAAGAACAGCCATATACAGTTTTTCACTTTTATCAAAAAAAATTCAGTGCGCTCAACTGGGTCAACGAGGTTACGTATATCTTGATATGCAACCAGAAAAGAAATTGACTATTACCGTACAACTTGGAAATTACAAACGTAATATTATCCGTCATTGCAATTTCATCTTTTATCCAGAGTTTTTTTTTTACTTCAGCAATAACAGTTTCCCTCAGTACAAACATACTTTTTGCGAGAAATTCATTCCCACGATAAAAATACTCTGTACCAGTCGGTTATAAGGATCGTTAAGAAATTAAAAAAAAATCCATCGTCTCACACGTAAAAATTCAAAATCACGTGATATCGATTTAAAAAGTGACTGAATAGCGTAATAAATAATTAAAAAAATGTTCATTAAAAAAATTGTCCAGGGACCGGAAGACCCAAAGCCAACTTACACCTTTGAGCTAACGACGAATTTCTTCGCTATCGACACATCCGGCGTTCTGATCGTCAACGAAGAGAATCTCGACCGGGATCCACCGAGTCCTGGTCGCTTCCGCTTCCAGGTTGTCGCACGAGAGAAAACGGGCGTCGCCGCCTCTTCGCCGTTGTCGTTCGTCGTCACGTTGAATGACGTTAATGACAACGCGCCGCTGCTGCCTATGACGGCTCCAATCACGGTGCAGGCCGGCGAGACCAAGAGGGAAGTAATTAAGGTGAGACTTTCGTTTTCGTAGCACTTTTGCTTTCGAACTGGCACGAGACGTCACTGTCATTTTACACTCGATTCCCAACGTCGATCGCGTGACCGTTTGCATTATTGTAGTCAATTGAAGATACGCCCATTATTATCTCCAAAGTCCTATAGACGTATTTCTCGAGTGACTAACGTTCGATCATCCCTTTGAAAATAAAAAAAAAAACAGGTTCAAGCGACTGATAACGACGAGGGTGAAAATGCCGAGATAACGTACAGCATTTATCACGTGTCCAACAATGGCCAACAAAAATTCAAAATCGATCCCAAAAGCGGCGTCATTGATTCGATTGGAAAATTAAATGCCGGCGAGCAGTACAGCATAACGGTGCAGGCTACGGATAATGGTGGAAAATATTCTCAAACGATCGTCGAGGTCAACGTCATACCTGGACCCAACACCAGGAGTCCCGTGTTCCAGCAGCCGGTGTACGAGGTGCAAGTAAGCGAGGGTGCATCGATCAACTCGACTGTCGCTACCATTACGGTGAGTCAAAATTATTTTCGCGACGCTAGAAACGACAGTTTCCATGACAATATTTAGCATTAATTTATCAAGGAGGGACATTGTTATTTAATCCTTCTTGGAAATTCTTCATTGGAAATTCATTTATGAAAATTTGACTTCAGGCCGTCGATCCCGAGAATGACCCTGTGTCGTACTCAATCACGTCTGGAAATGACTTAAGGCAGTTCGCAATCGGTGACAAGTCAGGCGTCATTACCGTCATAAGGAAGTTGGACAGAGAAGACTTGACGCGATATCAATTGGTAAGTGGTACTTGTACCTTTCAAAGGTAAAGCCGTAAAACCGATTTTTTTTTTTTTTTTAATACCGGAAAGAACTCGACGTTTGATTCTCCGAGCGTAACCATTTGAAGTTCCGTTTTTCGTTTAACAGCTGATAAAGGCCGAGGATACCGGTGGCCTCTCCAGCACAGCCACGGTCAATATCAAAGTCACTGACATCAATGATAAGAATCCAGAATTCGAGCGACTTCCCTATGAGTTTTCCGTAAAGGAAGGCGAAGCCAGAAAACTTATTGGTCACGTTCACGCGGAGGATGCCGACGAAGGTATAAACGCGGAAATAACGTATTTCGCGCCCGAAGACATTCCGTTTACGGTCGATCCGGAAACTGGAGATGTACTCACCAAGATAGCCTTGGATTACGAGCAGAATCACGTGAGTCCTAGAGAAGGCGGCATGCGCCAAGTAAAAAGCCATAGGGCCCTTTCATATTTCTTATTCATCCTAGGAATATAAGTTTGTCGTAACGGCAAGAGATGGCGCACCCGATCCACGTCTGGCCACGGCCACAGTCACAGTGAGAGTGATCGACGTGGAAGACGAAGTCCCTGTCTTTCATCAGAGCACATACGAGGCGAAAGTCAAGGAAAACGTTCCTGATCATTTCGTGACTCAAGTAGTGGTCAGTCGATGATTTTATTAAATTTGACATAAAATATTCGGACAAATCACCGAGCGTGTGTTCGTCGTGCATGGGATGCTAGAGTGAAAACTTTTTTTTTCTCTTTTCAAAGACCATCCAAGACCAAAAGCAAAATAAAAAAGTGCAATGCAAAGCTAACGCGATTACTTTCAGGCCGATGATCCGGATACGAAGAAGCAGATCACGTACGTGATTAAGCAGGGCGATACCGACCTCTTCGTTATAGACCCCAAGACGGGAATCATCAAGACCACCAGGGGTTTGGATTATGAAAGAGACAGTCAACATGTACTTGTAGTTGGAACTTTGGAGAACACGAGCGATCTTCCAGGTTCCACGACACGTGTCGTCGTTAATGTTCAGGTAATTTTTAATTAATTTTTAATTACCATTAACTATTTTGGTTGGCGTATATTTTGAATATTCAATATATCACGCTCAGGATGTAAATGATATTCCGCCTGTATTCACGGCTGTGCCTCGACCAATCACATTGGACGATGACGCACCCATCGGAACGACTGTAATTAATTTAGTAGCTGCCGATTCGGACGGAACAGCGCCCGGAAATCAGGTATTTAAATTTCCCGCGATTAGTTCGCTCGATTCGGGATAAATTATATCGTAATTTATAACCAGGTACGATACGAGATCATTGGACGGGGTATCGGTAGCAAATACTTCATGATCGATCCCGATACCGGAATACTCAGAGTTCGCGATGATCTGCGCAAAGAGACGGACTCGGAGTATCAGGTGATTTTTAATTAATTCAATTAACGTAAACTACAAGTATTTTATAAAAATTCAATATTTATGTAATACATTTTTTTTTTAACCTAAGATCGATGTAAGAGCCTACGATCTCGGGGAACCTCAACTGTCATCAGTGACGACCGTGCCGATCTACGTTCGTCACGTGGCTACGGTCCCGCCGGAAATCGGTTTAGGCTTCGCCGAAGATTCGTACAACGTCGAAATTCCGGAGGATGCCACCGATAACACTCTTATCAAAACCTTAACGATCATCAACAGTCACACCCACGACGCTACGCCCTTAAAATGCGAGATATACAGCGGCAACGAGGACGGCCTCTTCGAGGCTAATATCACGGAGGAACGTAATTGCGCTCTGAGGCTGAAGAGAGGTGCACTCGACTACGAAACCACGGAATCTTATCAGATAAAGATCAGATTGGAATCGCTTTCCGGACTTCTGAACTCCGACAGGAACACGACAATGGTGAGTGTATCGAACGGCAAGCGAAATTCCAATAAATTTCCGCGAGTTAATCGAGGGCAGAAAAAAAAAGCGCGATTCCAACCGTATTGCATAAAATATTTTTCAGGTAAAGATTCAAGTAATGGACGTGAACGACAACAAGCCGGAATTCATATTTCCGGAATCGAGTCGAGATTTGACAAAGGGACGTTACTTCGCCGCAATTCCAAAGTCCGCACAGTTCGCCTCGACGGTGATACAAGTGAAGGCGCAGGATAAGGATAATGGAAAATTTGGCAAATTAGAGTACAAGATACTCGACGGTCAAGGATCGGATTACTTCACCATGGACAGTTTCACTGGAATAATCCGAACGTCAACCACCTTCGATAACATCGATAAGCGCGAGCTACCGTTCAAATTCAACGTTCAAGTTCGCGACAATCCGAATTCGACGATCAATTCCAATGCCGTCGAGGCGCCGGTTATTCTCAATCTAATCGGCGAGGAGAATCTCCTGGTGATGGCCATACTGGACGCGCCACCCGATACCTTGCAGAAGGAAGCACTGAAGATCGCTCGTGCCATAGAAGAGAAAACGGGACTGCTGATCGGGATCGATAGGATCACCGTTCGCAAGACTCTAACGAAAAACGGAACGGTCGAAACTTTTCCACAGGATTCGGACGTTTGGTTTTACGCTGTCGATCCCGATACGGAAACTATCCTGGATAGAAACAGTACCAGATTGCAAAAGTAGGTCGAACCATATTTTAAATTCATAGGACGATTCTAAACCGCGACTATCGGCATACGTATATACACACATCGACTATAGACGTTACATAGTCTGTTCGACATAAATTTTCACATTCACCATACAGATCGATCACGTAACGACATTGTCACAAATTTCCATTGTATCGAATGACTAGAAAGCTTCCGGAAGTTCGAGTTGGTATAATTACCGTTTAATTGTCATGTAATTTTTTAAATGCCCTACAGAGGCATATCATTATACGCCTGCACTTAGGATGACGTAGACTAGGTCGCGCTTCCACTCGTTTTACAACGAACGAAAAACCTCGTCATTATTCAGCAGCGTTTTCAATCGGCTACCGCGTTACGCGAGTACACGGGCGCGATGCCTGGAAGCTTGTTTTACATTCGCGCTTTCATTTTCAGAGCAATTTTGGAAAAGCAGCCAATGTCGAACATAACCTACGACGTGTCCACTTTGGTCAGAGCCAATGCGGTCGACATACACGCACCGGTAATGACGCCGGAAACGGTGCGCACGCAGACTGCGGTAGCTTTCAGCGGCGAAGTGTTCCCCTACGCTTTGATCATCATCGCTTGCGTGATACTGATTCTGGGTATCGCTGGAATCATCTACATCTGCGTGTCCTGGTCCAGGTACGTGAAATAAAAAAAACATTTTTTTTTAACCATCAAACAGCAGCCGTCGCTCTAAAATTTACTCGCAAACACGAAATACAAATTCGACCAACTAGCTTACGCGCGCGTAAACTCATTGTCCTCTTGATTAACGTCATCAACGTTAATTCCCACTTCCGGCGCAAACTCATCAGCACGTTTCTCAATGGCAATCTTTCGACGTGCCGCAATTTCACGTTACTCGTCCATCGTCCGAACTCCAGTGTACTTGACCCTGATGACGATCCTCGCAATTCTTCCAATTCCTCCAAACAGGTACAAAGCGTACAAGGAGCGTATGCAACGCATGTACGTGGTGCCGCGTTACGATCCAGTTTACGTGGAGCCAAACTTGAAAGAGTACGAGACCCAGGTTTTGCAGATGAGTGTACCGGTCGACGACAACGACAGCTACAACGACCTGCAGTTGGACTTCAGTAACAAGAATCACGCGTTCAGCTTGGACAACGTCAGCTACATCACGAAAGATCATGGTGGGAGCACGGGTAAGTAGACCATTTTTATATCGATAAAGTCCGAGTCGTGTCGATAAGAAAAAAAAGATTGTTATCAAAATCATTTCTTTTTTCTCCTCTTCATCCTCATCAGGACAACAGAGTCCAGTCAGCTCGGAAGCTGCGACCACTGCTCGCGCCTCCAGCATAGCCGGAAATCATGCTGAGTCGAACATCCATTCTCTGCGTCGTTCGACCCTGGGCCGCAAGAACGTTAACACCAGCAACACGAACACCCTGAACAACCACGACACGCCCGTCCTGAATCCGCTCTACAATCATACCGGCGATCTGCTCAGCCCGAGTCCATCGAACGACAACGTAACATTCAAAGAGAGGAAAGACTATTCCCACCTTGGATTCACGTATCTGGGCGATCAGAGTCCCGTAGAAACAACGACGGAGCTGTAAAGGAAATTACGTCGTTCATCTGTGAACTCCTGACTCAGTGCGACCCGTCGTTCCCTTCTATGCCGGAGTAACGAACTGTTCAGCCTGCCGTAAGGTCAGCAGTTCGTGAACCTTGTGCCAAGTACGCCGAGAAAACATATGACGGGTTAGACTGGTGTGAAAAGTATGTCATATCCAGGGGACTCTCTTAATCCTAAAATTCATTAAGAGATGACCCCTCGAATATATTTTTTATAATCGATCCAAGAAGCATAACTACAGGGAACTCGCGCGTTCGCACGTTTAGTTTGTTGCATCGACCAAATTGAAAACGCGCATGGAATTCTCGATCATTACGTCATTCCTTTTTCTTATCCTATAACTGCAATACCTACAGTCGGTAATTCCGTCAGCGTGCAGCGAATGCTTATTTATATCGTGACAATGCGGGAGACGCGTGTCAAGAGAATTGTGAAAGTGCGTCTTACAGTGACCGTACGCGAAATTCAAATACGTCCGTATAGAGCATATGTGAAAATATGCGATAACAATGACCAACAGTGCGAACTGTCAGAATGATCAGTCAAACGAAACGTTTAATTTTACAAAGCAACGCGGTCAACTCGAATACTCGAAATTGTAATTGACGTAACGATAAACCCGAGTTATACCAATTTACAATAGGACGTGTATAATGCAACGTCCACAGCCGTCCAATAACGAATAACTAGACTTAAGGAATTTTCTAACGACCCCCCGCCCCCCCCCCCCCCCCCAATTGTGCGAATTTTAAGCGAGCGACAATTTAGTTTTTTTGTAAATGATCGTCACTGTGTTAATCTTGTATTATATTATTATGTTTTATTTATACCATTACGTTTGCTCATATTAATATAGTTACTCGAAAGCGTCACGCACAAGCGCGTGTACCTGGTAATGAAGCGCGAGAAGATGTTGAGTCGAAATGAAAATTGTATTTTATAAATTGGCTAAAATTCTACGACCGGACGCTTATGAACGCTTGATACCGTTGACTTGATTTTTAAAATCAAGATAAATCAGGGCCAATGCGAAATGACCAATGAATCGTTGTCTTGCTGTTCCCCATATGCTGGCACTGCGTCTGTACAGGAGTACACTGACCCAGCTAGAGATTTCAGCGGGAATTTCAAATGTATCGTCCCAAGAGATCACTTGGATGATGCATAGGCCGGCACGAGTGCAGTGAATCGAACGAAGCGTGTATACGAGAAACGTCCGTAGTATCTTCGTGGTACATTCTTCGTTTTTTTTTTCCTTTCCATCGTATATATAAATTATATAGATATATCCGTGGCGTAATATATTGTTGCACGTAAATCTACGTAATCCGCGTGGTGCGACCTTTAAGATAAATTTTTCATTTTATATATACATATATATATATATATATATCTTTAACGTTAAATAATCGTATCATCTAGTCGCGCGGTCGAGCATTTAATTTTTCATAATTGTCACTGCGTCGCGCGCAAGTCGATGCAATATACGAACTATTTCGTGCGTGTGTCGCGTATAATAATATTGCGTCCGTTATTACTATGCTTAAATATACTACCGGGTGTTTTGGATAGAAAGAGAAAAAAAAAAAGAGCGATACCTTCCCACGGAGATGAACTATTTTACGTAATACCAGCGTTTGTTTTTTTCGAAATTTTTTTTCACGCACGAGACAAGGGATGCTGTGGTCCATGACGTAATTTGGTTCGCCAGTCAATACATAATTGTACGAAAAAAGAAAATTTGTCTCGGCTCCTACACACCGTAGCCTCTACCTTTACTTGCGGTTGAATAATATTTAAGAGAATGCAAATGTGAAGATTCTTGTATAAAGAAAAAAAAAAAACAGAGAGAGAACACTTGTTGATACCTAATAATAAATTTATTATATTTAATTAAAAAAAAAAATTTTTCTCACCCCTGTAAATCACGTGGGACTCCTGGACATCCTAAAGTTTCAAAATAATCCCAAAAACGCCAACCCCTGTCGAACTTTTAATTTATCACGATTTTCATTAACGTGCATCGTGTCACCGCATCCCTCGAAGTCGTCGCGAAGATTGGCCGATCGTTTTCATGTAACGGAGATTCCGGGGCGACCGGCGTGAGAACTGAGAGTAGACGGCAAAGGTAATAGAGCGTCGGCGCCGCTTTCGAGTGACGCAGCCGCATCTGGACCGGAGCGTGACGCAAACGCAAAAGGCGATGCTGGCTAAAATCTAGGGAGAGGAGAGGAGAGGAGAATCATCCCCAAGATATATACGTATACACGTCCAGAGAGCAGAGGACCCAGGACCGCGCAGTTTCCCTCTACGCTTTAACAGCGAAGCAGGGTCGTTATTCGAACGGTTCTGTATCATAGCGAAATTTCGCGATATGTGAGTGCGCCAAAGTTATCGCCGATTTAGAAGTGCAGTGAGAGTAAGAGAGAGTGAGAGTGAGACAGAGAGAGATATAGTGGAGAAAAGGTGAGAGAGAGAGAGAGAGCGAGATAGAGACAAGGGAGGAGAAAATTTACAAGGGCGGTTTTGGTGAGTTGACCTTTCACCCCTTCGACACGAAATTTTGGCGTTCCCTTCTCGTGACCCATGTGTCATGCACAATGAAAGCCAACCACCTGTGAACGGATGAAAGCTTCAATTTATCATAGCCGAAGGTAGGCGTGTCATTGGAAGTAGCCTTAACGACTGTATGAGATATTTATGTTTTTCTTAAATTCTACTACGAAGGTATATATATATATATATATACACATATATATGTATACATGATAAGAGGTTATATCGATCAGTTTATAATATTCAAGGAAAACATTTATTCGGATGAGATTTTTATTCTCCAGCTTTGCAATGAGGTACGTTTTTCATTTCACTATATCCACGAGTATTGGTTTTACGCATAGGTTACAGGTTAGAGGTTTAAAATAAATATTTCATGCCGAGGGGATATGAATATTTATTTTTGAAAAAAAAAAAATTTCTAATCGAATACATTGTGTACACTTTCCGCATTGTATGAAGCAATTTTTTTTTTCAAAAATATGTACTCACTTAGCCAATGGGAGTCTATCGTTATTTTCCACAGTGCGTCTTAAAATTCGTTCCACGCTTTAATCGGATAAAGCCTCCTTTGTCTTGGGGAAAGTTCACGGCGTGAGAACAAAATTTAATCCGTTCAAGCAGTTACATAAGCAATACACCAAATGCACTGAGTAGTTATTAATCCTGCTTTATTAAAAAAAAAAAAAAAAAGGATCAAAGTTATCAAGAGAATCCAGGAATATTTTTAATCGAATAAAAATTAGCCCATCCGAATAACTGAATTCCATACTAATTATCCCTTTAAAAAAATGTCTGTTCGCAGATTCAAAAAGCTTCCTCGAAAATAATAACCCCACTTGGTATGAAGTACTTAAAAGTTGCTCTCTTCACATTCAACCTACTGATATGGGTAATCCAAAAAATATTTTCTTATCAATCATTAATACTTATTCCAAGTCTTAATCGTATGCTCCCGTTCAATAGTTGGCAGGATGTACAGTACTGATTACAGGTGTCTGCCTTTTGCTCGAACCAACCAAAGGCGACCTGCTCAATCTTTATGTACAAATTTCGGCACCCCACGAAACCATCCATTGGATAGCCTACAGCATGCTTGGATTAGGATGTACAATCCTGACAGTAGGTTTCTTTGGCTGCCGAGCAGCTTTTCACGGTAGCCAATGCGTTTTAGGGACTGTAAGTAATTTTATTTTTTCCTTCGACTGTACCCAAAAAAACCCACGTATACATGAGCCTTGTATTAATCAAATTGTCTTCGTGTTAATTAAAGTACATGAGCATGCTGCTTGCTCTGATAACAATAGAACTGATAATATCCACCGTGGGAGGATTTATAACGTACCGCATCGTATCCGGATTAGAAGAAAGACTTACGAACAGACTTGCCGAACATTACGGACACGATCCCACCAGTGACATACCGTTCAGTCACAGCTTAGACTTCGCGCAGTACAACGTGCGTCAAATACTTTTGTAAAAGGCGTAGAAATTATTTATCAATAAGCGTTCACGTTATTATCACTTATTTGCAGTTCAAATGTTGCGGCATTCATGGCGACGGCGACTACAATGGAACCGCTTGGTGGCGGGACGGTCAAATTTCGGGAAGCCGAAGACAAGTACCGCTGACCTGTTGCGTATTGCGAAATGCCGAGGTAATTTTTCAAAATGATACTGGATCAAAAGTTTTTTAATTTTTCATCACCGTGACAAAGTTTTTTTTTTATTTTTTTATCTAGAACAAAAATACCGGTAGTCCTATGAGCGTGGTATCGAGAGTATTTCACAAGAACGTAAGTACGAATTTAAAATTACTTTTTATCAAAATTTTTTTATCCCACAAACGTCCTTTTTTAGTACGAAAAACCTTGGCTTCGTCCAGAACCCAAAGACGAGGCTGCATGTCAAACCGAGGATTTGGATGGACACAAAGGATACAGGCACAAGAGGGTAAAGCATCAAAATTTGATTTCGATATTTAATTAATTAATAACGATTAATAAAATAGTCATCGTAAACTATCAATTTCGTAATTACATATTTATAACTTGATTCTAATCTATCCTTGTATTTTTTATAACGTACACAGGGCTGTTTCGAGAAAGTCTCACATTGGATTCAATACGAAAGCTTCACGTTCGTATTTATTAGTATGTTCGTGGCAAGCATACAGGTACGGATGATAGTAATAATAATAATATTTTTTACCTAAAATCATTTATTCACAGCACAAAGTAACGATACGTCGTTATGAATTTTCAGACATTTGGTGTAATAACGTCAGCTTTTCTGTGCCGAACAATAAGGGAGGTGCGGATTGAATAGCATCAAAGGAGACTATGCACATTTTTGTATAGTCAGGACACAAATCGTAAGAAAGACGTACGAACTCGAAAGCCATTTAATACCTATAGTTTGTAAAAGAAAAAAAAAAATTAAAAAAAGGGCAACTACTGTAACGCCCATTTAAAAAGCTTGAAACGTAACAAGCAGCAAATAAAAGAAATGCGATTTTTGATTGAATCCATTGCATGACGATTATGCATAACGTAAAGAAAAAAAAAAAAAAATGAAGCGTCAAATTGTATCTAAATAAATCCCGAATCGTATCTAATTATCGGGGTCCTGTGCGGAAAGTACGAATATTTTGGAAAACTATCCCAAAAACCGTATATCGAGCACGCGTAGATATATATCGGGTGAAAAAAAAAAAAATAAGTGCGGGACCGAATTTCATTGATTACATTTAAGTCTTCCCGTCCTCTCATGTATGTTCAGTTGTAAGATGTATGTCACGCAGGAAAAAGACATGATAAGAGAAAATAAAAGGAACCCGAGTCGTGTTCAATGTGATAAGAAAAAAAAAAAAAATTGAAATTACTAAGGATTAAGATTCCAAAATAATTAGATCGTCACGCGGCACTTCGCTGCACCAAAAAATTGAAAAATCGGGAATGATAACGATAAACGACGCGGAAGATTTGAGTGTGCGTCAATACTGATAAGAATAATTTTTCGATTTTGAAATAATTTGTAAATATATTTATTATCGTATCAATGCGAATAATTAAAGCGTCCGAGCGACGCGCGCGCGCGTTTACGGCCAATTAAGAATTTCAAAGGTTTATCGTTTCAAAAGCGATATTATTTTTCATACAATGGGCTCGTATATATTTTCTACGCTATTCTATTCATTTCTATGGACAGTTGGTACGGAGAAGATACGTTTGATAATATTATATATATACATACACACATATATATATATATTTAATCTCGACATTTTTGCGTATTGTCAAATTTTATAGTCGTATGAATAAGTATTGGCCGAGGTAGGGCTACATTTTGAGTGTCAATGTAAACATGAGAAAAAAAAAATAAATAATGTTCTTCGTGTATCAATGTCGAGTAAAAATTATTTAGTGTGCAGTGAATATTGAGTTAGATTATTTAGATGTATATATATGTATACAGGTACAGTCAATAAGACTATTTAATCTGCAGACGTAATTCCAAACTACATAATGAAAATGTTCCACGAGTCCATATTCGTATAGCTTTTGCTATAGAATTATAGCTTTGAATATGGCCGCTTATACATACGTCTATTGCGAGTATAAAAGAAAGAAAAAAAATATAAGAATTCATTCACCACAGGATCATCGTCCTTTTCTTGATTTTCCTTTTGTTGTTTAGAGGTCCAGTCCGTCCATCGATATTCCAAGTCCTTTTGAATCGATTTGACACTCGCGATTGTTATTGCACTCGCGTGTTTTAAGATACGGAGTAATTATTTACTTACTAGTGACAGTAATCGGATTTTTCGCGCGCGATACCGAATTACTGCGATGCGGTTATTTACATGTACCGATTCACTGTGTCGTGCGTTTTTGGATGTGGCGGTAAAGGGTGAAGGGTGCAGGGAGAGATGGTGTCAAATAGGGGGAAGGCTCGAGGCAGGAAGCCTCAAGAAAAAGATCATGATACGGACAGGTACTAATCTTTAGAAACATTAATATTGACATAGTGGAGTAGCACGAGCGAACGCAGATTGACGTGACCGCTCCCCTGGAGAGCGCAGTAAGGGATGCCGACGCCAACCCGCGACTCCCCGCCGCTCAAACCGTCTTGGCGTATTTGCCGTGGAGTTTACTGCGATAACAAAGTGTTAGCGCGAAGAAGGTATAGCCCGGTGAAAGAAATTGGGAAAATAGGTAGCGCGAAGAAAGAGAAAGAGAGACAGAGAGGTTGCGCCGGAGCAAAAGAGAAAGAGTGAAAAGTATACCTCGGACGAGAGACGAGAAGAAGAGGAAGAAGATGTGACGAATGAATGGCAAGAGTGATCCAGAGAGAGGTGGCTGTGGGCAAGGAAGAGGGGAAGGACGCAGATCCAAGAACTCGATAAAGGAGATCGACTCCCGGAAGACTGAAGCCCGATCGATCCTTCCGGACACCAGTCGGTATCCCTTCCCATTTGAGTACTAATCGCCAAGTGCTGCCCTCCTGCGACGAACTTTACAAACTCAGATCTCCCTCGCTATAGTTGGGCACGACCTCATGGAACATGGGAAAATGTATAGTTTTACTATCTATCCATTGTTTGGCATGCAAACACAATACAAAAGTACAATGATCTTTGGTTAATTATACGTAATCATACAATGGCAATGAGTCCTGGTTTAACAAGTGCTGCACTGTAAAACGGCAAATTTCGGAACTACGTACCCACATTTTATGTTAACTCAAATGGTCATGAAAAAATGTTAACCCGAAGATAAAGTATTTCCAAAAAATAATACTTGCACTCCAAGTTACCTATATGGACTTTGTATTTGTCACCTGAAACATATTGTCATCTAAAACTACAAACAGAATTATAAAGTTTAGTTGTATCGATCAACGGCAGATCGCGCCATCACAAATTACATTTTCTGCTGGTCACGGTATCTATAATTAACCCTTGAAAATTGATGTTCCCTGTAGGACAATTTCATCGTTGTTTAAATTCCATATAATATGGAAGAATATCTCTTGAGAATATTAATAACACAGATAAGGCAAATAATTGATGTTCCATTATTTCGTATTCCTTATAAATTATAATAAACGGACAGTACCCAGCGACATTAGAATTTATATATCAATAACGTTAGAACTTCAATAAACATAAAATCTTTACTATAAACATTATAAACATCCTTTGAGCAAGGTATAAAAAAAACAATCATGAGGTATTCCAGTAAACAGACTAATTATAGTGATCGAAATATAAAACATTATAGATAACAATACAACAATAAGACGATTCCTGGATTTCCGTCGTCTACAACGATTTTATCATCGGTACAGTCTTAATCATGAAAATATACGTCACGGTCATTCAATTTTTGTACCGGTCTGGAATTCAGTCGCACAGGCCCATCCGCCGAACAGACTTTCCGAAACTGAGCAACCTAAAATAAAAAAAAAATTAATAATAAAAATAATTGAACAACCATATTGCACCACACGGTCCAGCCTGGCATGAGATCAATTACGAAAAAATAAACTGAATTCGAATTTTAATAATCAGATTTCATCGCGAACCGATACTGATAAGGAAACTACGAGTGCGATTCAATATAATTTTTGCAATTGACAGTCTTATCGTAAAAATCATTGTTAACGATCACATTGTTACACAACCATAAACAATACCCTGATAAAATCCGTTATTCATAGGATCTTAAATATCTGTCCATTTACGACGAGCAATAGAAAGAATGCCGATAAAGATGCACGAAAAAGACGTTAAAAAGTCGTGTCAATAAATTAAACGATTTCAATTCACCTGAGTGGAGGACACCGCTATCGTTTCTGGTTGGATTATCCAGATAACAACTTCGCTACAGGGTGGCTGCGTCAGAGAGCCACTGTAAGTATAGTAATTTTTCTCGAATGGCGGAAATATCCATTCCAGTGGAAATGGCGGTATATATACTCTGGTTCCAGGATTAGTGACCCGCCATAAATTTGTTACCACGTGATCCAGATACGGATTGTCGACATTAGTAATCTGAAAGAGCCAAGATGTAAAGTATCATTTGAGAACAGGGAGTGTCACCTTTCTCGAACTTACTTCGAAGAAGTATGAAATAATCAAAATACTTTCCCTCGTTTCCATGACATTCGTATGGTGTTCGGTGACACCACGCTTGAGATGCACCATTTGAATTTCCATGGGATACCTTACGTAATCTATGGTGTGTTCGCTGCCCTCGTTATCAGACGGTCCCCAATGAAAAATCATTGAATGACAGTCATAGGCACTGCTCAGGGATCCTCCCTGAATGCAGGGCTGCATACCACGTGGCCAAAATCCGCAAATTGACACTAAAAAAAATCATATACAATGTGTCAAAAATAAATAAAATTTGCGATTTCGTTATACGAATCACTGGTAGAGCCAACGGTACAGTAAAATAAGTCGATATCGATTACGCGTCAGCTTCCTGTATCTTCGGTAAGATTATCAATAAATTTGACGTTACATCAAATTCTATAAATAATTATCAGACTCGACTGATAAGAGTGTCTTATCTATAAATAAAATCAACTCCACAATTTGTACGTTCGTAATGAGAAATTGAATTTCTCGAAAATTTCTTCGATATCAGGGAGTAATAACACGTTTATAAGATCGATATGGATTTATTGATTGGGAAAATAAAGATAATAAACTCATTGGCGTAAAGCAACTTCAGCCAAGTCCCAAAGGCGTAGCACTGGTAAAACGTGTCGAGGACGTTCAATTGATTCGAGCAATAAAATATATCGTACATTGTAAGTCTACCCGCCTTAAGTCTAATCCTCACGTTTTTGATCCAGTCACATTGCGTGTAGACGTCAGCGGGATAATTCAGCAGTGCAGATATATAGTTAGTAATACAAAATCGATATCGGTAATTGACGTACCGCTATTTCCATCGTTTGCCATTGTCATGGACATAGGCTGCGTGTGATAGCCGCTCCATTTGAGGGGTTCACTAAGCTGCACCACTATAGCCGATCGACTTGTGATGTTAATTGGAGATTGGTTGGGGCCTCCGCTTTGGGGATAAGTCGATTTCCAAGTATGAGGTCCATTGTGACTGGCATAACCAAATGGTAGGATACGATCACCCGATGGACGCTGATTGTTCGCTGATAAGAATAATTGGCTCCAATCCACCATTTCGGTCAGGAGCAGCGCTTAAAATTTTGCGAATGGATTTATTGGGTGAAAATTATTTGAATTTTCAAAATTTTATTTTACGATCTTAATAATACGAAAATTTGAATTGGGGTTATCTTTGCATACCAACGAGAAGAACACTGCCGCATATCACTAGGAACTCTGGCAATGAGAATTCTGACATCCTTATCGACAGATTTTCAAACTCGACGATCAACGTGCATAAAAGGAATTTGCATTTGTGCGATTTTTTATGCACTTAAATATTCGCTAGGATTTCACTTGATAATTTTTATTGTGTCGGAAATCTTTTGGCTGTCAGTTGCAATTGATTCTGTGGAAACGACGAGGTTGGAGTTGATGACTTTCGCTT
>JARQSV010000049.1:62084-104511 GCA_030142285.1 Calameuta idolon | reverse complement strand
AGTCATAATTAAAATTTCATATCGAAGAGTAAAAACGCTGTGATCCGTAGAATAAAGAAAAAAAAAATATGTTCAAAGTATCTACTTTGACATCACATGGAAAAAAAAAACTAGAATTGGCATTGCTTCAATATTTTGTTAAAAAAAAGTATTCTCTTTTGAAAAATTGTGAGAATTAAAAAAAAAAGTGTTAAAAAAAACGTGTGCCATAGCCAACGAATAATTACTGTGCAAAGATACAAAAAGGATCAATAGGATCTATATGGTTCCGATGATAAATTCATGCTGGATCGTTTGAATTGCAGTTGTTCGACCAATCGTAAATATGTCAACCAGCAAAGCACGTGGGTTGCCAAACAAACGCAGGGACATATTGAGGCGCATCGCTGGCCGTAAAATTGCACGGGCTACGCCCGGAATCGAGTGCTGTAGAATTTCCTGCAGGGCTGGTGAGTTTACTTTCTACATGGTTTTACATGTATTCGGGTCCTTGTTGTTTTACAAGGCGAAGTGACAAGGATAGAAATTGAAATTCCACCTGCGTAAAGTGTTTGCGAGAAGTGATTAATTATATGTTATCATAAAAAAAAAAGGCGAACAACATGAGTCACCCTGTACGATTATTGGCTTCGGGTCAATATTGATGATACTAGAAACCCACGTCATAAGTTAGCGTCTAATAGACGCTAATTCTAATGGTTATCGCTTGGCATGATTCGACTAATTTAAAGTAATTAAGATAACGATGCGATTCGATCGAAACTATCATTGCTCTTTGTTCCTTATCTTGCAGGACTTCGTTCCTCGAAAGCCATCAGGAAGGCCATAGAGAGTAACAAGAAGGAGATAAAGGAGTTGGTTCTACACGATGGTAACGTATCTCCCACGTGATTCTTCGATAATAATAATTACGTAATATCGATCAGGAAAAATAAAAAAATTATTAAATTACAATTTACAGAATCGCCGAAAGGTCAATCACCTGTGGATCTGGCACCGACTGCCATGGCACGTAACGAACAATTTCCCCCATTAAAAATGACCGGTCATTGGACACCTCTTGGTCGTGCTTATTTGTACAATACTGGTAACACTGGTACGTTACATAACTATCAAACATATATATATATATGTGTATACTAAAGTGTCATAAATTGTTTGATCACTCCTAATCGTCTGTTACGTAACATCTCGAATTACAGCCGAGGTCAGGCTGAGCTTAGACAGACCACCTGGAATTATATCCGGCGGACCTTTGAAGGACGAATATGAATTTCTGCAGCTGCACTTTCATTGGGGCAACAGCAATTGTCACGGAGCGGAACACTCGATTAACGGGAAATTGTACGCGATAATATTTTTCGTTCGCGAGCAGCACAAACGCTAAAGTCACGTCGTTGAGTGATCAAGGTAAAAATAATAATAATATTTGCCACTGTTATTACAGGTTCTCAATGGAGGCTCACGCGGTTCACTTCAACAAGAAGTACGCGTCATTCGACGAATGTCTTGAGAAGCCCGATGGTATCGTGGTGGTAGGATACTTCATGCAGGTGGTCGGGGACGACACGCGAACCGAAGATCATCCACAATTTGCGAAAATTACGGATCACCTGCCGGACGTGGAGGAAGCAAACAGCAAAGCGGAACTGGATCATGGTGGGTAAAGCTGAGCTTGATGTTGGGTAATTTAATTTTGAATTTTGTTAATAAATTTTTTTTTTCAAATTTAGACGCCCTCGTGTGGATGAAACAAGGACGCTGTCTTTGCAGTGGATATTACACTTATCATGGGTCGCTCACTACGCCACCCTACAAGGAATGCGTCACCTGGATTCTATTTCCGGATCCCATAAGGATCACCAGGAGGCAGGCTAATGCGTTCCGTAGTCTCAAGTCACATTCTGGCGATTGTATAACAGCCAACTTCAGACCAGTCCAATGCCTCAACGGACGGACTGTATTCTTCGGCAGTTAACAATCTGGATAGTTGAATTTCATTGAGAACATCATTAATGTTCATTTGGCTCTAGTCAACATCCTCTTCGGTTATCACATTCTACCAAGTAGAGAGCACCGATCTTCTATACTGTGTATAAATGATTGATTATTTATCTATTTAATTATATATACTCTTACTGTTAGTTACAAATGTTGTTTACTGTATTATTTCCCTACGCAAAAACAATCTAGCGATGGGTGTCCCTAACCTGAATCTCCTTTATTTTGAATTCTGACAGAAGAGTATGGAAGAAATTTGAAATTTGGTGCGTGTGAAATAAAAAATTTTCAGTCAAAAAATGTCCCTTGAAAAAGTGTCTAAACGAAATAAAAAATCAAGTGAGCAATTGATTATTATTTTATTCGAAATTATTAATGATTCGGATTGCTTGAAATTTCAATATCGTCATTGACGCACGGTTATGTGTCATCTGCGCGCGGTTATCAAGAATTATTATGTACAACTGATAATTAGATTCTAGATATTTAATATTTATGATAACACGAGACTTAGGCGATGACATATTTTAATTGATGATTTTCGTTATTATATCTACAGAAGAAAACGTAGTTACAGCTACTTCCACCTCGTCGACTGGTATGCCAAAATGGAGACAGTCGCCGATCGACTTGAATAATGTTAACGCATGGATAAAAAAGTATCCCCCATTATTACTTAATGGCTATTGGCTAAACGAAGGTGTAGCTACCCTTACGAATACTGGTCGAACAGGTAATAAAAAAAAGTTAGCATACACGGTGTAAAAAGTAAACAGAGACACGTGGTCTTGTTTCTCTTTGAAATCCAGTCAAGATCGAATTCGAAGACAGGAAGCTGCCACTGATGACAGGTGGACCATTGAAAGATCAGGGCTACCAATTCATGAATGTACAATTTCGTTGGGGTGCTGAGAACTGCTGTGGGGCCGAGCATTCCATTGACAATCATTGGTATGATAACTAAAATTTGAAAATTTACAAAATTTATCTTAATTTACCCAAATCTACAATATTTACAGGTATTCAATGGAGGTTCAAATACTTCATTGGAATACTCAATACGGTTCAATTGAAAAGTGTTACGACAAATCAGACGGAATGGCCGTTCTCTCATATCTGATACAAGTACGACTAATAACTATTTCATATACCAGAATGCATAATAATCCTGTCTCGGATAAGAGCGAATTATCTGTCAAAAATCCTGATGGATCTGTATCCAACTAACTTCAGGTCGTAGGTTGTCCCGGAATACCAGACAATCCGACGTTTGCGAAAATAACCAAGCATCTGCCAAGAATTAAGAAGATGGGGAGTAGCGTCAACATCGGACCTGGTAATAAAAAATACAAAATTTACACAATGATAATTATCTGGGTAATTAAAGTTTTACAAATTTTTGAGTCAATATTTTTTACGTTCGCACTATACACTCACCTATAATATATGCTGTAATTACCAGGCCAAAGGTAGGGGGTCAACGGTTGTTATACAGTGCCATGTAATTCGATCGATCGGTAGCTTTGTGACATCAGGCTCTTTATAAACTACCCTTAACGTGAGGGTAGAAATGTAGGTCATTCTGGTCCAAGTTACAAACGTTTTTCGTTTTATTAGATTGTTTATGGTGGATGATGGAGGCATGCTTAGCACCTGGTTATTATACTTACTTGGGTTCTTTAACGACACCGCCTTATCACGAGTGTGTCGTTTGGATCGTTATACCAAGATCGATTAAAATATCAGCACGACAGGCACGTTATTCGATCATTTTATTATTCTCCTAGAAACTTACTCAACTTGACTTCTTATTGTGCAGATCGATGCCTTCCGAAATATTTATGATAAAAAATGGGAGCCTATCCTGAGAAATTACAGGTGTCAACAAAACCTTCGTAGGAGACGAGTGTTTTATGCCAGCGACAGTGCTGTTGCTTAGAAATCAAATTTATTGAATAATCAACTGTTTTTTCGATCCTAATAAATATCAAAGAACGTTCTAATGTTTCGAATGAATAAAAGAATAAAAATGTTGTCAATCATAGATCAGGACATTAGGGACATATAATTTAGTAAATTATCACATTTTTTTGGGCTAATATACAAAATTTAATTAAAAAAGGAAAAAGATATACAGGCGACGAGATAACGAGACATGATAACATAATGAGTAAGTCTGTAGCTTGTTATAAATTATAACGACCTCTCTAAATGAAAGGCATGACTTCAGTGACTCATGAAGATTTTAATGTTTAATTCATTAGTCTTTTATATATATTTTTAAGGTCTTCCGAAATATGGGCAATCGCCGATCGATTTAGATAACAGCATTTTACATGCTGTAAAATACCCACCGTTGGTTTTGAATGGATATTGGCTTAACGAGGGAGAAGCCACGTTAACGAATAATGGGACAACTGGTTGGAGGACTCTAACAATAATACATTACACGCTTGGTGGTATTCTTTAGTAAACTATTATTTATTATCAACATATTTTTTAGCGATGGTCACGCTAAGTGGTGACAGGATTCCGTCGACGGTAACCGGCGGTCCACTGTTTAATGAGGAATATGAATTACATAACGCACATTTTCATTGGGGCAAGGAAAATTGTAACGGGGCTCAGCATACGATCAATGGTACTTGGTAGGGAATTCTTCGTGAAAAACTTCAAAGCATCGCATCAGTTAACGAGGTACTACATTATATGTAATAAAAGCAGGTTTTCCATGGAAGCACATTATTTGCATTGGAATCGAAAGTATTTGACCTTTGAAGACGCTGAAAAGCATAAAGATGGTCTTGTACAGCTCGGGTATTTCTTTTTGGTACGCATCATCATTTATAATATTCGAATTTTTCGAATTATATTTGTTATAGGTTAACGAGAACAATGAATGGGATAATCCTATGCTTCAAAGAATCACAGATAATTTAATGTATGTCGTGGAAGCAAACAGCGAAGTGAAAATACCAGCCAGTAAATGAACAATTGTTTAGTATGAGGAATAAATGGATTTTTGTAATAGCTAGAATTATTTATAGATTCTTTATGTTGGGTACGAGAGGCTTTGCACAGTCCAGGATATTATGTTTATTATGGCTCTAGAACGTCGTGGCCATTCAATGAGGGCATAATATGGATAATTTTTCCGATCATCTTATCAGTTTCAGCTAATCAAGTAAGGTTTCACTTTAGATAAGTTTTATGTATTAATTTATGTTATTGTTTACTTGAACAATTTTGTTATTAACAGATGGATGCTTTTCGGAAACTCAAGAATGGAAAGGGTGAATGCATATTATCAAATACCAGACCCATACAGTTGCTAAGAGGACGAAAAATATTTTGGGCTTTAAATTCAATGTAAACATAAACTTAACTAATTTAATAAAAAGTTGATAACTATATGAAAGTAGCCTTGCGAATTATTTTTTATAATTACAATAGATATTTACAAAATGTCTTATTTATATTATGATTACAGTATACTGTATCTGTATTTTACTATTAATTTCTTAGTAACAATGATTTACTTAAAAATATTGAGAATGTTTTATCAATGCGTCTACTTTTTGTTTAAACAGTTCACTTTGAATCGGTTCATTTAATTGGCAAAGTGGATTTTTTACCACATACTCCAAATATACCTGCAATCGATAATTTCTTGGCATGTCATACAGTGCTTCGTCGTTTACAATATTAACATTTTATTTTTAAATAAAGTTACTTACCTGACTATACAGCTGATGAAGTAGACTTCTTACATTTTGGGCACCATTGTCAGTGTTGAGGACAAACTTCAACCCAGATGGTGTTTCCAAGTAATGCAGCGTATACTTGCTTGTTTTATAATACAGAAATCCCTCTTTTGGATCCAGAGGTGAAATTTTGCTTACAAACGATTTGATTGAAAACAGCATTCCGTACATCAACTTGGCCTCCTAATATACAAAAAAGAAATACAACGGTAAGTAAAAATCTCCCTTCGTCTCACACTGTGCACCTTAGAAATATTATAAAAAAATGAAGATTTTCAATTCCTAAGTTCCATATCATATTCACTAAGCTTAATAATTCTAAAGCAATTATTCTGTTTGATATTCTCATTTTATAGCTAAACTTGACATTTTGACGGTTAGAAATGTTGAGTGAAACGTTAACTTAAATAGCTTGTGTGTAATTTTCTGTTACTCACCTCTTCCATCGTGATTCCTGATTTGTTGAGTCTATTCCACTCCGAATAGTATAATAACGTGCCATTCCTCGAAAATATATACAAATTGTGAATCGTCATATCGAACTGGTGACAGTTCCCAACGTTTCACTGGTATCTTATTCCACCTTAAACCCGCACGACACTACATTAAAAGCGGCATTCACGCGTTCTATGCTCAACATCACTTTACCGTATGAAGATACAAAATACTCTGCTTCAATAAATATTTATTAATCATTAAATACTAGAAGCAGAGCAATTACGAAAACATTTAGAGGATTTAAGGAGCAATTTTTTAGGCATGTAAACATATAAATTTTTATTTTCCCGCACTAACTTCCCGACGGTCAGTTCAAAGCACTATCTTCTGGCACTTTTAATAATAACGAAACTTACACTTGGCTATCATAAGATGAACAAAATAAGGAGGGTACCGATCCACGTTGCATTTAAACGGTTGACCTGAACAGTTCAAATATTTTAAACTCATAATAATTATCGTCGATAAGTTACCGACCAACGTTAACAAAAAATTTGACACTCATAAATTCAACACGAAACGCGAATCCAATAATGAAATCAAATTGCAATTAACTACAAAAATAACGTACTAAATTATTATCAAAATGCTCAAAAAAACCCCACTGAATTCCACCCACATTCTCCACAGTGTTCCAGCAATCTATCAACCCTCTGATGAAGATATATTTGGATTTATCTCCACTAGAAACACACAGACCGAACCCAGGATGTTATTTCATCCTGGTTATCGAGTTTCCTATACACCGTAGCGCAAATGTCAACTGAATAGTCAAACTTACATTATTCCAATGCACGGTTTAACGGTCGACCGCAAAATGGCGTTTTCCTTGCAGCGTCGTCCTCCGCTGCAAGTTTAGGTATGCTCGTCACGCCTGATGGAGCTATTTGTTATATGCGAATATACGACCCTCCTACATATGCCAGATAATCGGAAGAAGCTCGATTTATTGCACGATCGAAATCCAAGGTGGCGCCGCGAGGCGTTACGAAAATCTAATGTCTTTTCCTGCCACGACATTAAATTCTCATACATAACTGAGCATGTCAGCTATGAATTTTCTTGATTACAGAAGCACACAAAACTTTTAATTATCTATTCCCAATGTTGTAGCCACCCACGTTGAAGAGTCACTCATAAAAAAAAACAAAGATAAACACGAAGCATCGTAACCATATCTCGTACTCGCTTCGCCGTTCGTGCTACTCGAACTCGACGTGGATCCCGTTTAAACGAGGACGACAAAGTAAACTAAAAAAAAAAGTATAATTCAAATCAAACAGATAAAAAAAAAGCGTAAAAGTATGAAACCAGCTACCAGTAAGTAAATGCAAAAATTACAAACTGCCCGTGACGTCTCCAAGGAGTGTTTAGCATTAACTTTCGCGTTTGCTTGACTTTTTTCCGCTTTTCGAAAAAAAAAAAAAAAAACCATAAAGAAAGCCGGAGAAAAATATAAAAATATAGCCATGAAAAACAAAAAAAAAAGAGTACAGCCGAGAACGCCGTCCACGTTAATTGGTCGAGCAAAGCGCCCCGAGCTCGAACATTCGTTTCGTTTCGGCTTAATCACGCTTCACCAATCACTGACAATGTGCTACCGACGAAAACAAAACGCGTTCCAGAGATAATGGTGTGAGGCAAACTTGTACGTACAGGAGCCACCGCAATATAGAATACGTGCATATGTACCCGTACACGGTGAAGTGTAATCGGTTAACGATTTCTTCATATATTTCACACAGGCCCATCCCACCCTATAGTTGATTGATCGATTGCACGTTAGAGGCCAGCAGTGGCGTCCTTATCGTAATTTTACGCAAACATTTTACAAGATTTATGCTCGACGTTGGGATTTGTTTGGGCGATACCGTTATACGTTCTCCGGATGGACAGGTGTATGTATACTTATCGTTATTCCATATACCACAGAAGCATCACCTGGGACTACGACAGGTGCCGTAAGATTTTACGTGGCTCTACGTAAGAATGAATGGGACGCCTTTAGTATGATAATACAATGTAACGTTATACACGTATATATCGCACATAATTAACTATAGTAATAAATAAATAAAAAAAATAGTATAGATATAATACAGACAGGAAAGTGTAACGCGTGTAAAAGATGATTTATCGTGACTATATTTTTTTTTATCGCAATAAAATATAGTAATCACGAAAAAAGTACATTTTCATTGTACAATACTGTTATCGGAAACGTGTCACAGAGATATATATAAAAATTCATAGAAACTGGTATATACAGCTTATTTGCCTGGATATTAAATTTCATTATAACGGTTATCAAATATTATAATATCATAAGCTGATCGAGCCTCCCAGCCAGCTAAGCGAACATTGTGATTTAATTGGCGCATCCGATTGGATTTAAGGATTCGTATCTCGCGATGACCTAATTTTCACACGATTGACTAACTTATCCCATATTTTCAGAGAACAGTTAAAAATTCTAATCTTATCGTGCTAATCGTCGTTCGTCTTATCGCAACAAAGAATTCACGTGTACCACCGAAACTATCGTGTCCCCTATTCTCATATATACATATATAGAAAATACGTAACCCAAGTAAATTATTCGCACGCTCGTTCCAGAAGGAAACGTGAAGTCAGCAACGTAATCGACGAATCACGCCAGACGAGGATATCGAAAGGTAAAAAAATGATTTATTGATTCGATTCAAACTAAACTTCAAAGAGGCTGGAAATTCCTTTTTTCGCCGCCCTTAGAACATTTCAACCCACATCCATACCATGTATATATATATATATAATATACATACTATAATATGTTTCAATAATAAATTCTTATACTATATATATATATATATACACACACACTATTGTCTGACTGTAACCCACGATTCTCCTTTGAATTCACAAAAGCTATGGATCGTCTCTACCTTCGGATCCGCCGGTTGAGAACCAACTATCTAAATCGTCCCTTATTTCCCTCAAATCTCCATAGTAAATTCGCACGCAGTGCTTTCCTATTCAAATGATTCGCTTCATCAACGACTGAGGTGTACATAACCACGTGGATGATACTAGCCCATAATATATATATATATATATATGTATATGAATAACGCATATAACAAAACAGACAGATGGACAATACTGTACACAGCCTGAGAATACTTTCCAGAATGACTGTACATATCCCTTTGATGACAGTCACGGCTTCTTAGTCGCTCGACGTCCTCACGCTCAATATTCTAGACCAAAGTGTACACTTGGTTAAAGGGAATAGGTAATCGCTAAAAGATCTTAAGTACGTTTTAAGCAACTGGGTAAAATAGCGGCGCGGGTTAATAAAGCGAGCCGAGTATTTCGACGTGGCGGCTTTGTGAGAACAAGGAGGGTAATAAGCGGGTTTCATCGACGTACATTATGATTTATAGACTTTAATATGACGAGGTTTATCGCGCGGGGAACCTCGCAAATATTTTTCTAGTCTGTCCTTGCTTCGTTTTGCTTGGATATTTATCCCGTTATCAGTGGACGCGAACGAGTATGAATATGAGTATAGAAAATTACGACGTCGAGTCACGTGACGTCTGACATTCGAGAGACGAAAAAAAAAAAATATTTTTTTTTTTTCAAAAAAAAAACATATCATTATCGTATCCTCAAACGATTCAAATATTCAAAACGGGATTTACGATATAATCCTCGTATTTGCTGAATCAAGGATAAAATTTGTATCTGGGAAAATGTCTGCGTGAACCCGCTGTATCAGACTTCGTAAAGCTTCGATCTGCAGAAGATATATAGATATAGTATAGATAACTAACCAGAGGACGTAGATTGATAGGTATTTGTGTCTATATATATATATATAGTGTATTTCATTATTTCAGGATATACGTGTATATGAAATGTTAGTGATAAGACCGATAACTGATTTATGTGGCGTAAATGGGATAAGTGTATTTCAATCGAATAACCGTATTTCGTAAGCCTGAAGTTAATCTGTCTCAGTCGTGTGAATGAAGCTTTTCTTTTCTATTGACCGTCCCGAGTTCGTTCCTTAAGGATTCTGCTTACCTCCTTTAAAGGACTCGTAGCTTCCCTCAGCGAGCAGTTCGATTCGTCCTGGCTTCTTGAATAAATTAAAAAGTTAGCCAAGGGACGATACGGCGTCGTCATTGAAACGTACTTGAGTGTAATGTACGTTGGGGTCTTTGTGAAATATTAAAATTACGATTTCAATTCCTCGTATACGCGTCTTGACCTATATGGACTAATTGCCTTGGTAATAATAAGGAATAATTTAGTGGAACTTTCGTAGGCTATATTTCACGTGATAATGAATGTTCGTAGAGACGAGTCACGCGGCAGAGGGAAAGATAAACGAAAATTTATTAAGAAATAATGGAACAAGACTGTTACGTGCAATTAACGATTGCTCGTGCAATTAGTAATAGAAAAAAGCAGACGTTGGCGGAAAGCAAGGAAAAGAATGAAGAAAAAAAAAAAAGGGCGACAGGGTAGATAGGTAAACGAATATAGCGAAGGTGGAAAAATAAAGAGAGAGAGAGAATCGTCGGTGCAGGCAAGTTTCCATTGGACTCAACGAGCATTTATCACCATGTTAAAGCTGGGGGTGTAAAGTTTTTGATGAAAAAAAAAAAAAAAAAAAAAAAGGTAGCAATGGTGGAAAATGTGGGAAGAAAGAGAGAGGGGGGAGGGTGGGGTGGGGAGACGTTTAAAAAAAAACCACATCCCTTCTGGTAACCTCGACAACTTTTTTGGTCGGGTATCCCACAATGGTTACCGCCTATGTAGAATTGCCCTATCTATAGCGGCCATGTTGAATCGGATTCTTATCGATGCATTCAAAGAAGTCGACCAACCTACATTTCAAGATGCACGAGATTCACGTCAGCGTAACTTCTCGGAAACGTTGAATTTAATTCACGAGCATCGATTTCGGGATCCGGGATCCTCGGGTCTGGACCATTGGCATTCGTTTCCAGCATCCGGAATGCTCCTTTCTCTATCTTTTTTTTTTTTCTTCTTTATACACCAAGGGTGAACCGCTTTTCTCATAAATCCCATTTACCCACGGTTCATCGTAGTTCATCATGGGTTCATCGTGTTCCTGACTATCGATTATTTATTCAGAACGAAGGGCGCGCGAATGGGATCCTCATTCACGAGTGTCACATTTGTACATGAAAAATAGTCGCCTGCTGAACATTTTCTAAATCAGCCTAATCGTCTCCAAATCGTAATATTAAAACGAGCCAAATGCTTTTACATTAGGATTGACCTTTAGAACGTAGTGATTACACCGTATAACCCTTTTTTTCCAATGTATTACACGTTGAAAGAATCTTTTTTCGTATATCCCCTATACGCCGTCTCTCTGTCCATTCATAATGCCCATATATGTATACCTATTTTGTCATCCTTATTAATTTCTCGAAATTCCCGAAAAAGTCAAAAAATTCAATTCCATCTGTAGATTCGTCAAGTATCTTATCTTTTGTCTGCTCCCCGTAGTCCGTCCGGATGAAACTTTTACAAGGGAAACAATATCAGTTGCAAAAGACACAAATCTAATCCGAGATACTTTCGCTAAGGAGTGTACGATGTATACAGATATACAGGAGTACATATATGCATAAATGCGAGCACTCACGTGCTGTACCGTATATGCCTATATACACAGCATATATATATACTTGCTTTTACGTTCTGCCGAGAGAAAATCGTATTATCCGACTTTCCCATATTTATTGAGCAACATTTTTGTCCAGAGATACCCAGAGTAGCTACACTCTGGCTTACGGGTACCTAAAGTGGATTCTCACGGCCGGATTGAATTGTTTCTTGCATTATATATTCCAATCGCATATCCTTATACAGCCGCGAACAACCGTTATACAGCGTGTAATAGGAATATAAGAATAAAATCGTTAATCGATCATGTCACCGTTCCTTGGTAACTGCTAGGATTACTAAACAGCGATCAAGTCCGATATCGAGTGAAAATTCGAATCTTTCGTCTGATAATAAAAAAATAAAAAAAAGACAGAGGTGGAGATAGAACGTCAAGCATAGGAGTAAGGGAGGGGTGGGTGCTCGATATAGAATCATTGATAAAGCCTCTACGTGAATTATCAGTACAAAGCCTGACAGTCGTTAAAGCAGGTGCTCTTTAAACGCGAAGAAAATTGAGTCGTGAGGTTCGACCAGCCTATACAAAATTTGGATGAGCGCAAAAGTTTTCTTCGAATTCACAGACATATACCTGCTCGATCATTATGGTAGAAAAAGAAGAAAATCAAACGAGAGTGAGTAAAAGAGCGATCGACGCTGTTAATAAAATCGTAAGGTTGTCGTGTAAAGAATTATAAAATAATAATAACAGTAACCGGAGATTTCACTTTTCACTGTCACACTTTTTTTTCTTTTTCCATCTATTTTTCTCCGTCCAGTCAATGTATATACGTGCAAGGCGTTAGAAAATATTTGCATCTTTCATCCGGGGATTTCCGCTGTTTTATCATCTCGGCGCGTAATATAAGTAAGACTAATACGCAAAGTTTAATATGTCGCACAATTTAATCCTCGCACGAGTCCTGCGCGCGCAGACCTCGTCAGGGCGTTGTTCCCCTCGGTAGGAATTAACGTATAATTGTAATTTATATCCTCTCGGTTCTCTCGTTCTCGAGGAACTCTCTATTTTTACCTCTCACTCTCTCTCTCTCTTGTGCTCTTTTTATTTTTTAATAAATACTCCGGAGATACTTTTAATGAAACTAGCTAAAAATCTCACGGCGACCGGGGATTCCCAGCGGGACTCTGCGTCTCTTTGCCGGTTAGTATCGCGCCCTCAGGAACCTTCCTGCGGAAGGGCTGCTTACATTCGTCGGTCTATTTGTTCGGCGTCATTTCCTTCAAGCACTACGGTGCGGTATTCCTCCCACGAGGTTTGCTGCTGCCGACGATATTATTATAGTTGGCTTTCGTCTCGGTCGATTTTCTCGCTCGGTCTCCGTCGACGTTTTCAGCTTCGAATGGGAGCGAGAGAGAGGGACGTACTGACTTATTATGGGTCGACACTCTTAGAGCCGGAGTACGTAGCGTCGGGAAATGCAAATTCGAATAGGAATGAAAGAATGACAATAATAATAATATTGACGGGGGAAGACAGTGATTGTATAAGAATTTTTTTTTTTTTTTTTTTTTTCTTAACTGGAAGAAATTAAGGTCGCTACCGTTATACAGCGAAGTCTCGTTATTACGAATCCGCTTGTAACAATCGAGCGCACGTTGCATCGTATCTGCTGGCTTATGCTTTATTTCAGCAGAGATACATCGGTACACGTTTTCATTTCGCTTATTAAGACGTCCGTTCGATACATTTTTTGTGCATTTTGTGGAGCCACCGTGTATAAGGAAAGATATGATAAAATGAACGACACGGGGATTTCTTCTCGGCTAAGGTGAAGGTTTTGCGATTTGCTATCGAACTGTGCTGGATATCGGCGATCCGATCTCGTGCACGTAACGGACTGATTGAATCCGTAATCAAATATTTTCACAATTTGCTGCATCAGATTTACGATATCTCTTATCGCTTTGCGGAAAATCTCTTAAGCGTGTCTTACGTTCGCTTTATATGCTTGTATCGAGATGGTTTATTATTTATCTCGATAGATACCGATATGCTCGTGGCTTATAATCCTTCGATTAGAAATCTTTGAAGATGAGATAAATTATCGACTTTCTTCCTAATCCATAGCTCTTAGTTACTATATGGATACTTGGCTAGGAGTGTATCTCGAGTGGATAGAAAGAGAGTGGATGAGGGGTCCAGGAGGTGAAAAGTGGGTGGATGATGAATCCGGAAGCTCATGATATAATAGTGTCGAATATCGTGGTACAGAGAGAGAGAGAGAGAGAGAGAGAGAGAGAGATGGTAGCCGGATGCTGTAAGATTCTTCAGAATGGAGAATCAAGCGCAGCATCCTTGACTCATCGACTTGGCCACTTGATCTTGTTTCTTTTTGACTTTGCGATTATTTCATGCGAAATCTATATACCCGGTGCTCGATTATTGACAGACGACGAGGGTCTCTCTCGGGGTCGGCGGCGTCCTGGTCGACCTGCCAGCTGAACGGATCGGCTGGGCCAATCCCGTGGAGTTCACTCTATCCTGCATCGGTTACGCCGTTGGCATTGGAAATGTTTGGCGTTTTCCATACCTCGTTTACCGTAACGGCGGAGGTACGTATACCAGTGGATAACGACTGATTCCTGAAATACCGATCGAGAAATAGGATATCTTTATCTTTTTTTTATTTTTTTCTTTACTTTCTTTCATTTCACCACACTTGATTTCTTATACCTCGGGAAACGCGATACTACACATACATAGCATATTTTTTTTTACTCCAATGTCGAATGTCTGATCCCTCCTAAGCAGTCAGTCGATACCGCAGTTTTAAAAGCATCCTAAAGGACCTCGAAATCGGATGAAGAAAAAAAAGAAAAATAAAAAGTACAAAAAATTTCATCGAATAAAATATTCATCCAAGGTTACATAAAACTTAAACGAGGACTCGGTACCGTCCTCCTTTAGATATCTCTCGGGTCCAGAAGAGATTCAATTCCCGTACTCGCTAACGAACCTTCGATTTTTCAGGAGCCTTCCTGATACCCTTCACGCTAATGCTAATTACACTGGGTCTGCCGATATTCTTTTTCGAGCTGGCCATAGGCCAGTACACCGGCCTGGGACCGAACGAGGCGTTCGCCAGAATGGCACCAGCTTTCCATGGTCTTGGTTACTGCACCGTGGTGGTCATTACCTTAATAACCATTTACTACATGGTCCTGGTAGCCTGGACTCTCTTTTATACCTTCGCTTCGTTCTCACCCAAGCTGGCCTGGGCCTACTGTGATAATGACTTCAACAGCAATAGTCAGTATACTCCGTTCGCACGTAATACAGATAACACACGATACACATAAAAACACCTAACCTCAAAAAAAAAAAAAAATTAATATCGGACTTTAATATCCTTTGTACCAAATTCAATTTGATACCTTATCAAATTTAACGATAATCATCCATTATCGAGATAACTTCGGAATAGACTCTTATCACTCTTGTGCATTAAGTATCGTAATACTTCGCCCAAGAGACTCAAGTATAGAATTTACCACACGTTCTTTTCACATTGGATCTTAGATATCCAAGCACATAGTTGCGTCGCTCAGCCACATGTACGTTTATTATCTTTACGTCCGTCGGTGACCCAAAGCATCGGAGCTTCCAACTTGTACCATTCTAACCTGAGATTGTCCTCGCAGACTGCTTCAGCGGACTTCAAGATAAGGAATGCCAGACCAACGACTCCACTACCATATTTTACAATAAAACTTGCACGGCCATTACCGCAGTTTGCGAAAGCTACGGCTACACGGACGGAGGTAACAGCACGCACTGTTTTCAGGGTAACGATGCAACCGCCTTACGATACATATATACGCGTGTACTTTCTTCGGAGGAATATTTCAGGTATATATACTTTCTTAGGGTGTACCGACCTTTTATCTTGCTTTGCAAGAGAGTACATGTGTGTATATATATATATATTTGCAGCGACTACGTTCTGGGGATACGCGGCGCCACGTGGTACAACTTTGGCGGTATTAGGTTGGAGTTATTAGGCTGTCTTGTCCTGGCTTGGATAATCTGTTATCTATGTGTGATAAGAGGGGTCCAGACCGTTGGGAAGGTCGTGTACTTCACTGCAATCTTTCCGTACGTGATACTAATCGCACTTCTAATACGGGGTGAGCTACTTGTAATATTGATGTTATACACACATGGTAAGGTTACGTGATGCCAGTAGGAGGGTTACGGTGATCCTATAAATCCTGTCGGTTCTAATGGGGTTGAAACGATAGGGAGTTATCGTCGGGAGCTTAGAATTTGACTGGGAGACTACCGCTCCTCTGGTATCTTCGTTCTGTGCAGTTTTGATTATTTTTGAATTTTTTTTTTTTTTCAAGGTGTCACTCTGGACGGCGCTGGGGACGGTGCCGTTTGGCTAATTACCCCTGTATGGTCAACCCTCTTGAAGGCCAATGTCTGGGGCGACGCTGCTTCGCAAATCTTTTATTCTCTTGGCATCGGCTGCGGATCTCTGGTCACTTTGTCTAGCTATAGTTCGTTCACGAACAATTGTCACAGGTGAGAAATACGTTTAGTCCGTGGTACGATTACCAGGACGGCTTTGTCAGGGCTTTGTCCGGCCTGTAACTTAACTCCGTATGGGGTTAACCTGGACGCGACGTGGCGCCTCGAATTTGCCAGATTGTCTGATTTTGTGAAATGATGGACTACCGCTCGCCCGTCCCATGAAATATCCATCGCACGTACACTCGACCTCTGCTAACTCTCGTAATGCGGGGAATCAAACGTTTCGGTTTAACGTCGACGAATGCATTTTCACGGTAAATAGATTCGTGACGTGTTTCGAGGTCGCTCGGTGACTTCGTGCGCTGACGAACGATCGAGTACGCTAAATGAGAGTGCTGCTTGTAACGTGCTGATTAAATATTTGTCAAATATTTTTAGGCTTGTATATATATATATATATATATATATATATATTATTATAGATATACCTTTGAACTCGGGAAAAAAAAAATATCACGATTCAAACCGCCATCTGTTTGTTCGATATTTTACTATTTCGTTGTACTGGTCGACTAGTGTCGAAATTTCGGTTTTTAACATCGTATTCATAGAAACAAGACACTGCGATGAGTATCTTTGGTAGCGATCGATAAATCGAAAAAAAAAAAAAAAAGTTACGACAGATGCGGTATAGAAGAACGTGCGCACTTTGCTTGGTACATCTATTACGTATTTATGTATATATATATATATATTGTATATGGCTTTCTTAATTTTCTCAGGGACGCAATATTTGTCACAATCACAAATCTTTTCACTTCGATCTTCGCCGGATTCGTGATATTCTCCATCATGGGATTCCTCGCGCTGGAGATGAACCTGCCAATCGATGAGGTGGTTCAGAGCGGCACGGGATTGGCTTTCATCGCCTATCCCGAAGCCGTGGTGAGGATGCCACTTCCGAATCTCTGGGCGGTGCTCTTCTTCTTCATGCTCTTCATTCTGGGACTGGGTAGTCAGGTCAGTAGCGAATGGTCTCGGTCGCCGAGCGATCCGACACGCCAGTATTTGGAAATGCGAGGACTACGGAACTATTCAAACGTAAAATTAACTTTCGCTTCTAACGATAAGTCCACTACCGCAAAGACACCGGGTATTAGTACCAGGACGATTCTCGGTATTACCCAGTCGCTGCTGCTGGCACAGAGACGCCGTTACTATTACTACCGACTGTTACTATCCGTAGAGACTTTGGAATAATTATAGCCTACGGTGGCGATCGGAGGACGCTCGGCTGCACGGTTTATTGAGCGTAACAATTTTAATTATCTCCTAGAAATCTTGCCGCTGGAAACTAGAGAAAAGGGGAAAAGGTAGAAAAATACGGTAGTAGCCAGACCGCCATTAAACTTCTCCGTCACGTCCAAGACACGGCAAGCAATGCCTTTTACGTCCTGAAAATCTTTGCTTTGCCTTGTATCGTCAAAAGAATTATTGTTGATCCCCCTTTCAACCCTTAGCGTTCACATCCCTCCTCGTGACCCCTTATCAAAATCCCCTTTTTGTTTTTACCGTATCCCCCGCTATATCTCTGCTGCTCCTATACCGAAGCCTTTGATCATTTATTCCTGCGGTACACTATTTCTTTTTTTTTCTTCAACCCCTAATGTATAACTTTAATCTTCCAATAGATCATTTTATTTTAAGCGAAAAATCATTGTTGCCAAATAATTGAATCTTTATTTTCTCGTCGCGCAGTTCGCTGGAGTCCAGGCGATAAACACTGCCATACTGGACGTACGTCCTGACCTACGGAAACACGAGTCTCTCGTCATATTGGCAATATGCGCTTCCTGTTGCGTTCTGGCCATTCCTATGGTTTTCGATGGTGGCGTTTACCTGTTTACATTGATGGACTGGAACACCGCATCATGGGCGATACTATTGATTGGCATGGCGGAAGTCGTGTTAGCCTCATGGTGTTACGGCTGCAACAAATTCTTGGATAACATAGCCGAAATGAAAATGAAGTTTGGACGAGTTATTCGCAGCTATTGGTGGCTATGCTGGGTGATACTAGCACCGGTTACAGCAGCTGTGAGTAATGTAAATTTAGGGTATGATTTTTTAAAACCAATATTTTCACCAAAAAACCGCACCCGGTCGACGTATCCCGATAATCAGGACAAATCGAACGGTGGGGACAAGAGCAAAAAATTTGACAAGAGTACGGATAAAAAAATTTTTCCAAAATTTTCCGATAACGATAACGGCTATCGGAACAATATTAATAAAGCATGGGCTAATATAACATTAGCCAATCCTGGAAAGGAATGGCTGCTTCGACTGTTCGTTATTTTACTGAAACACTTGCCGGTAATGAATAAACGTCTTACGGCACTCTAGCCAGTCAGTCTGTTACCAGACGCCGGCGTATTTCCAAATCATGACTTTTTCATTTCGCTCCCGAACACTTTTCCCCTTGTAGATCTATTCGTTCTACGCGTCTCTGGCTTCTATTGCGCAACACGCGTAACTACGATTCTCTTACAGATACGTATAGTTACGTAAGTACGATCGCGCTAACGAGAAGGCTCGTCGTGTTTTACGGTAGCGCGCTATTAGAATGCCCTTTTTTTTTTTTATTAACGACCCACCGTCTTCCCTTCTCATTTACTAATGGCACGTAATTCCTTAAACAAATTGTGTTCCCACCTCAGTACCGTAACCATTTACTCCTTCGCCTTCGGCTATGTACCGTTTATGTACTACATACTGTAAATACCATAGAAAATTATTCAGAAATATTGCACCGAACGAAGATAGCGCATTCGTTTGATTTCTACGGCAAATCCACCTTCGGCTGATGCAATACTTTCCAACACCCTGTACATATGACGTATACACACACGTGTATGTGCACACTGTCATCGACGTCCCCCCCAAGGCATAGTCGGGCATAGCTGACGAGCCTCTTCTGTTATTTTCAAGCCTGAAAGATTTCGTTCGCACCCCTAACCACCCCCCTCCCGCTCACCTTTACTCCACCCCTGTTTCCTTCCACCCCCATCCTAACCTCACCCGACTCCCTCCGACTCGTCGAATATCACAGATTTCAAATCTATAACGAATCTCAACCCACAGGCAGTCTTCATATTCCAAATGTACACCTACCAGCTGGCAAGTTACAACGGAATGGTCTTCCCATGGTGGGCGGACGTAATCGGTTGGCTAATTGGACTGTCTACGCTGGCGCCGCTTCCCGCATTCTTTTTCTATCGTTTATGGAAACAGCCGGTAAGTACTTCCGGTTCTGAGAAACGTGGAAATATGAATTTTCAAAATTTCATAAATTCAATCGTCCGATCCTACTTCTCTCCGATACGCGATCGTAACTGGAAATAAAAAAGGAAGCTGTACGATCAATACCATATAGGTATACGCTACCATACACATATATATATATACATTGGTCACTATATGGTTTCTATAAAATTCTTTTGGCCAACGATCAATTCATGTCACGGGTTGAGAAGCTTTCCGCTGGGATCGCGAACGTGACGTCATCACGTTTCACGTATTCCATGTACTTGCCGAGTGCTTTTGGCTCAAATAACATGGAGTTTAAATCATCTTGTTTTTCCCGTAACGCGAGACGATATACTCGCGGGATGCCGTAACGCTTTCCGTTACGTCGACGGGATGCGTCATTAAGTCGACCTACCGATAGGAATTTCACGAATGCCGTGTCATTTTTACGAATTGGTCGTCCGTCGCTACGCTCCGTTGTAGCGTAACGCCGTTTCATTTGATAAACGATAATTGACCATTAGGAGGCGCAGGCCTTTCTTTTTTCTTTTTCCTTCTGCGTATAGGATCGTTCACGAGATGTTAGGCATTCGGGTTCGTTCGAACAATGCCTTTGCCCATTGACGGATGGTTGTAACGAGTCGGGGCTACGTCGGAACGAAGTCGGAGCTTTATAAAGATAATGGCATAGCATAAATCAAGCTTTAACTGTATATTGACTTTTGATTGGTGCTTCGAACGGACCAATACCCGAAATCGATGATCGTCACGAATTACCCTGTTCGTTATGTTTACAATTGAATGTATATATATATATTATTTATTTTTATATCGCAAAATAATTTTCCCCTGGAAAATATACGGTTGTCATTTGACAGTTCCGGCACATGTGACGGTAATCACGTGCGCGGTATATTTTTTTGTACATATACAATCTGACGTTTCGCGCTTTATCACTGATTACAATGAGATCGTACGAGCTGATAATTCGTAATTGACATTGTTTTTATATTCCCTACAGGTGGCTTCGATTTTGTTTAAACCGGCCGAGGACTGGGGACCCCAGCGAAGCGACACAGTAGCCAAGGAGAATGTGGGGGTCGGACCGCCGATTACGAACCCTGCCTTTATCGGGGACGATAAGCCTTGAAGATGAAAACGTGGGAGAGTTACTTGAGGGACTGGAAAAAAAAAAAAATTAGAAAAATAATAAAAATATTATAGCTACTCTTATAAGGAATTAAATGCTGTGTTGGATTAGGTCAGTATGTATTAAACTGTCACACATACATACATGTACTATCTTATGTAAATTAAAAAAAATTTTGTAAACTGTAATCAATTCCAAAAATGTAATCGTACGAAGATTAATAATTTTTTTCTAATCATACTGTACGCCACGTTCGCGCGATTAAAATCGTATACACGGGTGTGTTAATATTTTGAAAAATTTTACTCGATCGCGTGACGTCAGAAGTCGTTTATAAAAAAAATAAAGTAACTCCTGACCGATTCGATGAGTCTTTATCGGGTAAAAGTTTGACAAGTCGTTAAGTAAGTCCGAGCTAATGTCTCGTTATCAAGTTTCTCAGAGCTTCGTACACGCGTGCCGGCACCGTTGTGGCCTTAAAGAATTTAGCAGAGCCCATGAAGATTCGTACGCGTACGCAGGTTGGTATTATGGAGAAGGCGGTAAATTGAAAAAAAAAAAAAAGAAAAAATTTTCTTTCACGAATTAGAAGTCGTGCCTCGAAGATGCATGGTTCGCGAGTAAATGAAGGGTCAGTGGAGTATAAGGAGTAGGTCGCGGATAACGAGAAAAAGGTGGGGCTTGAAATAGTTGTAACTAAGGTCATTTACTCGCGGGGGTCGTTCGTGTTTAGCGCGATGAGGTCAGACGAGGCAATTAGTTTTTAATTGTCATTAATTATCCCATGTGCCCGACTCACGGGGTACTTGACAACTTTGCGTCGGCAGTCGCCGCGGTTAGGCGTTAGTTGGGTACCAAGTGACATAAGGAAACAATTAACGCTCGCTAATGTAATTAATTGGAATTTCTACGGGGTTGCCACCCGAACTAACGTCTCGAAGGGTGGAGGAATTTATTGTTACCAATTTGTTATGCCGCGATGGGGGCATTATTAGCCACCCCCCACTGCAACCCCCCGAATGGGCTAACGAGCTCACGTTAATTACCAATTTGCGTTTTATGAAGATTTTATTGCAAAATTAGATTTCACCTTTGGAATTAGGTAGGTCAAGACCTCTTCTCCTCGAGGGAATAGAAACCCTTATTCCCGTGGGTCGCGTAATTCCTGATGATACTCGACAACACTCTACACTCTCTTTCTCTCTCTATTAGCAGCTATAGATATACAGTTATCCACTCGCAATAACCCCTCGCGTAATTTACCTAAGGCAATTCTAGTTCTCGCCGAAACACTTTGCACAGGCCATCTTCGACGATCTCTTTCCAACCTCCGAGTCGAGGCACCTGCAGCCTCGTTCGCTCGGGACGAGCCAAGCCAAATTGCCTTTCATTAGCACCCCTGCGCGAGAGGATCTAATCCCTGGAATCAGCAGCGCCACCCATTTGAAGAAAAAAAAAAAAAAAAAAACAACTCGCGAAAAATCGCAACAGCGATGGATAATTTCGCAAAATTTAATTCCCATCGTCCATAACCACCGTTGATAAAAAAAAAAAAAAATTCCCACCCACTGATAACTGCTCAGCCAAGTGACCCCAGTGTATAAGCCCTCGTCCGCAACGGCGTGTGAATTTATCGAGAAGAAAAAATTTGCAACCGACCATCCCGATCGTAGTAACGCAAACATTGCGAAAACCTCCCTAAAGACTGACTTATGGGGCCTCAGGATAAAAGGGAGGAGGCTGGGATATAAAATAGGGCAGTAAATAATGGATCACGCCTATCCTATTCCTGACCTGATTAAAGAGTTCTCATCAAGCAACCTGAGTTATAACCTCAATACCATCCGTCTTCGTTTCATTCTCTCTCCTATCCGTACAATCAACCTGAAATAGGGGACGCTTCGAGGCGATGGCGAAAGAGAAATATTTGCTTCTTCAGCCGCGCTGTATTAACCTTCAGCAGCGTTAATTTCCACTCTCCGCGTTTTCTGGCTTCTCTCGGCCTCGTTCGCGTCCTGGTGAGATCAGCCGGCAGGACGCGCAGCCACGCTAGGCAGAGATCATCCTGGTAGACGTCGTCGCCGAGGCCCGATTACTACCGGCAGCAGACGGTCCTGGCTTCTGGGCGAGAAGGGGGGGCCCTCCCCTCCCCTCCTGGGTTTTGCGATATTACAGGCAGACGATCGATCGCACACCTGTCGTCTTCTGCTCGCATCCTCCCCTCGGTATCCTTTACGAGCACCGAGTACCCTGTCCCACCAGGGGCGTAAAGGAGGCAGGGCGACCCCTCGGCACCCCTTACCTACCAATCCCGAAGGAACGCATCTGCAAAATAAGTACGGTCAAATTTTAATACCGGCTGTTATGCTTGCAGTAAATCAATAAGGGTCGGAGGGGAGACAAGGTGTCCTGATAGTACACGGTAGTGGGACACGACCCTCCCCAGCTGATGGCGCTGAGTGGCGGATGGATATGAGACAGAAAGGAGAATCCCTGGTGACAAAATCAACCTGAGCCCCCGCCTGGAAGTTGGAACTTTAATGCTCGCAAATTTTCACCCTAACCCAGTGCGAACTTTCCACGTGGCTTTGGCGCTTCGGGTGTCGCACGTAAGAAAAAGAAATTAGGGGTGATGAGGTTGGGCGGTCTTGTATATGCGGTTATGCTGGGTATCTAGGATAGGAGCGGCAGCCGTAATAGATATATATGTATATGTGTATATATAAATACATGCGCAGTGTACTTCAACCTCTGCCAAAACTATGTACCTACCACCCCCCCCCCCCCCCTCTTCTTCTTCCCTGCCCCAACTATACGCTCCCCAAGCTTTATTTTCGTAAAGTTCAGGGAACGGTATTCTATAGCGCAAGAGATACCTACTTCCGAGGAAATAGATGAAAGCATCCCTGGTGGGATTGGGCCAAGGAAAATCGTGACTCGAGCCGTGAAGCCACCAGTAAAAGATAGATAGAAGGAATGAGATAGTTTCGGACGGCCACTTGAACAGGCAACTTTTCGATTCGATCGCCTCTTCCCCGATTTACCGAGATAATTTAATCGGCCTCGATACCTCCGCCCTTTTCAATCTACCGTCCCTTTCTTCTTATCTGCCCCGTCCTCCTTCGCCGACTACTTTGTCTTTATTCTTGTCCCGGCGACGTCCATCCTGCTCTTTGGGTAGCGTCTGTCCCTGTACACTGGATAGTCGAAAGTAGCGGATGCGAAACTGCACTGCAGTATGCACAAGGGAAGTTGAAGGACTTTCGAGAAATATGTAACAGGGAAAACGGGAACCTGGAGAATTCAAGGATATACAGATATAAGTAGAAAAGACTTTTATGTATAGCGAAGTATACGCGCTGCTACTGTTTGCAGAAATATTTTCTAGCCTCGTCGAGCGAGAGAGAGAGAGAGAGACGAGTTTGGCTTCTCAAAGCATAAGAATATGACGTTCAAAGACTCAACGTCTGAGTCGGTCTATGTAAATTTGCTGAAGAATCATAAAAGTTTATCTGATATTATTACTCGTAAAACCAATTCGTCGTTTTATTTCGCCGAGGAGATTATTCTTAAAGTTTATACAAGCACTGACGGTCCATCGCACGAAATTTCTGTCATACGCGATCCCATCAGCTTTCCGTCGGATAAAAAATTCAAATTTCCCGCCATTCTCGCGCTCTTCCGCGTCGACGACGAATTTCTTTGATCGTCGCGTTAATTCGTCCCACGAACGCACGGGTGACGAATTAACACGAAACGCAACGAAGACTCGATGACTCCGTTAGTCATCGCATCGACGTTTAATAATTCTTTTAGTTTTTTCATCTCGCATCCTCGTCCCGTAACGTCACGTTGGCTGCGTTATATTTCGTATAATTTCAATGTTCAAACCGAAGTACCAACCACGTAGAAATTACATTGGAAATTCGCATGCGGTCCTGTGTGTATTCAAGCCGGACTGAATTCTGAATACGCGTCCGTATAAATAGTGCACATGCACTCACGGTCCCATAGACAGACACGCGCGCAACTTCGAATTATGCAAATGTATTTAGGTCTGCTGCCGTTGTTAACAGCCAGTGCATGTGGCGGTTGGTACCTATCGGTTAAATGAGCATCTTTTGCACGTACCGCATTTACTATTTCGATCGATATAAACTGAGTGGCCAATCCAATTGGCTAAGGGACGTAACGTCAACGGCGTGACGTCATAACACTTTATATTATCCAAGTAAAATCCAAACGCTTTAAATCCACCAGCATCCTTATCGCAAAGCCAGATCGATCCCTACGCTCGCAGCTGCAGCTGCACGAGCCGTATATTTTATTTGGTCACTTGTGACTTGCATACTGGGATCTTTGCAGCATGTTACTAAACAGTTAACCGTTATCCGGGTTTTATTTATTTTTTTTATTTTTTTTTTTCAAATTCCCATAACGACGCGCAATTATGAATGCACCCTCTTGCGGTTGTATGTGCATTTAATATGTACATGTGTATATACGTATATATCAACCAGAGACGCGTAGGTAGAGGATACGCGCCTTGCGCGCAAATGTAATCGGATCTTCCACCATTGTTAGACTCTACTAGTTGTAAGAGGAGCTTCGGTTAAATGAGAATCTTTTATACATTCCGTGTATAGCATTTCCGTAACCTTTTTTCATATTTTAATTAATGATGACTTCCCATTCGAATGCAGCGTACGAGTACTGAAATCATGTCGACGAGACTCTGTCATACGTTCCTCTCAGTTCTTATATGTGTATATATATATATATGTGTGTGTGTATGAACGTCTCACTCTTACTCCTTTATGTCTCCTCTTTCCTTTCCTTTTGCTCTTGGCTTCCACCCTCACGCCTCTCCTCATCGTCGACGAATATACGGATATATGACGAACGTGAGTATAACCAGACATGGGTGTTTGCACGAAGGTTTTGTAGTTACTTCGAACAAACTGGAAATTCTATACTCCGTCAGAATTATGAACAGGCATGTACATCTGCCCAAGTCCCTCGCAACGATCTGGTAAACGTATTCTGGTCTGTCACCATTGTTAACATCCGCCGCATGAAACCTCGACGTCGACGGAATAAGCATCATCTTTTATTCCGTATTCCGCTTGGAATTTCGATCACGATGTAAAGTATTTTTAACGAACGTGAAATACACAGCTTCGCGGCTCACGTTATACCGAGGTACGTATACGTAGTTACGTAACGTCTGCATTAGACGTGTCACTCTTTTTTTTTTCTTTGTTTGACTATAAATACTCCGTGTACATAATTTGCACAAAGTTATACCATATATATATATATATGTAATATCTAAAGGTCTGTTAATCAAAAGTATATGCTGCCAGATGCCGTTTGCCTTTTCAATTTCTACACGCGATTAACTTCAGACACCTCGTTAACGTTTTTCTTCGAAAGTTCGTCGGACTTCGTGCAGTTAGCTTTTAAAATTTCCCGCTTCGTTTCATTGGCGCTTCGATCTGCGCCGTGCGCATTTAGTTCGAGCGGCCGCCGCGCATCTTCCATCGCGCTTAGTGTCATGGCGTTACCGATTAAGTGCGTATATCACGGACCCTGAGATACGGCAGTGTCATTGCCGTACCAATTCCGTATTGCTGATGATTAATAACGTCCTGCGTGTCCAGGAGATACTAAAATATGGATTACAGTATTACCATCGCGACGAGTCACCGGTCCGTAAGCGTCAATGGCACGTGTCGCAAGGTTCATTTCTCAATTTTGTTAATGCGACGTTCCTATCGCGACGGGTGTACCGCGTCAAGGACAACGGTGGCTGTTGACGACGGGCCGAGATACGCGGCAACCGAACGACGACTATCGTACGACAAATCCAGCGGTTTGCATAATGGAGGATTAAAGAGAGGAGGACAGTAGCTCCCCGTCGTTAAAAAAAAATGGACTGCCTGGAAATTAAGAGAGGAAGGTGGCAAGGAAAGTTGAGACGACTCCACTGGGTAATTACACTTTGAACGAGAATTCCAGTTGATCTCTCTCTCTCTCTCTCTCTATTCAACTTTCTTATTCTCTATCAGTCTCTCTATTACTCCAGTTTTATTTCTTTTCTTTCTCCTCCCCATATCCTCGTCCTCTCGCCACCGTCATCCCTCCTTGTCTCTGTCCCAACATCTCCAGTTTTTCATTCTTCTCCGTCCCACGTAGTTCCAAGCATCACCGGTGTCGCTTCGATCGGCAGAGTGAATTCTCCGAGTTTTCTGTCACGCTGTACCTGCAATTCGCATTCGCGTCGCGTGACTAACCGAACGTATCGGATGCTGCGACATTGTACCAGCTGAATGGCGGTTGTGGCAGGAGGGGCTAGAGGTGGGGTAAGGAGGGACAGGAAACCGCGTACCTTTTCAGAATTACGATTGCGAATTCTTTTTCGACGTCTTACGATTACTTCTTAACCGGGGGCTAATAATTTCCACGGGCTTTCCCCTAAAGAGAAATTTACTTGCTAATAACGTTTTACCCGCCGCTTATACGCGTACGTCTCTCTCTATTCCTGCGTCATTAGAACTCGTTACGGTTCGCTCGCAAATTCATAAAAGGGATGCTTCGGCGGCATATTGCTTTTATAATGTACAGAGATGCGCGCGCAGTGTTTCTTCATATCTGCGACTTGTGCCCGTCGCGTTTTCACGACGCGATATCAACTTGCCGCGAGTAAAGGCCGTTTTTCGGTGGATTTTATTTTGAAAATATTTAACCATATACGCGTATGCTTATATTTGTACGTACCGACGCCTGGGTACTGGCGTCGTGTCCCTCGCCGATCCCTCGTCAATCCGTGAAAAATTCGACGCCCTCAAATTCGCAAGCGAGACCGGACCAGCTACGGCGACAAGCTCAATATTTATTTTAAGCACGTGACAATTATTCGGATCCGCTTTTAAATTTAAAAAGGACTGTACGCGTTTTCATATAATTTTTAACGAGGCCGTGAGAGACCCCCTGCGACACTTTGCTTTGCAATTATAAGAAGCCCGTGTGCGAAAGGTTTTTCGCAAAATTCATTTCTATAGGTGCACGTGTGTACATTCGAATTGTGAGATATAATGAAATTGAGAAACACTATAAAAAGTATACGGTCAATGTATATACGTATATTCAATGAAACGTTCGTTATTATTTTTTTTTTTTCATCCTCCTCACACTTGGAGAAACTTCATTTATATTTTATACGAAACACAGCGGATTATTGATGAGGATTAAATATATAAATTCCCCGCTTTTTATATACTCTATATTTATATTCAATTAAATCCTTCCCGATTGCCGTTTTAATGCAAATTGAAAAAAAAAAAAAAGTACCCATGTATACCTATCTAATTAATTTGATAAATTCACCAATAACGTCCATCATAAATGCAAGCTCCGAACAATTTATTCGAAAGAACAGAAAGTAAAAAGGTTGAGGAAAAAAAAAAAGTGACGATTCGGTAAGAATCAATAACTCGCGCGAGCTACAAAGCGGGTTCGAAAATATTTCTAACTAGAAATATCGAACTCCCATCGAGCCCCCATCGAGCCCCCATCGAGCCGTCTCGTACCATCTTCGTAAACCACGTCGATTGTTATACGTAGGTGAATTTTGTACACAGCTTTAGAATTACTTTTCGAACATCGACATACCACAATGTGTACCCCGGTGTATGCATAAATATCATATACATATATACACGCACACAAGGTCTAAAAAACTCGAGTAAACGTCGAGAAATATATTTCTTTCCAATCTGTTCGCCACGTTTACGATATGCGTTTACCGATATCTGGCCAAAAAAAAAAAATACACGCAACAAAACCAACATCCCAATATACATATACGGAGTCGTGGCATAACGAAAGTCTCTGAAACTAGAAATTTTTTTCGCATCAAGCACCAGAAGTTCGAAGGTTCGAGCGAAGTGGCACGTGACACGCACATACGTACATACACACATGTATATTATTCTTTTTATTTTGAACACCCGTTAATCGTTCCTAATTATAAATTTAACGTCGCCACCCAGAGGTAAAACCAGCTAAGGTTATCGATCAGCAGCACATAGTTTCCCTACGATAACTTCAGCCCTGTGCTATTTCGCAATCCCCGACAACAATGGCCGATACTAAAGTCGTATCTGCGTCTGGATAGACTCGAGGACCAAGTCCGTTTTCCGGTTAGATTATCATCTCAGGAGTTCTCGACCCCAACGAGAAGTCAAGGCTATTTCTCAAAAGGGCCGATTCTCGCTCCTCTCCCCTCGAACATTTAGCATCCGCCTCTAATGATTTCATAGTATCTACTTGTTAACGGGAGAAAGGAGCAAACGACGTATCCCCCCCACCGAAATTCGCTGAATCCCTAAATGGACCAAGATGGAGAAGGTATTCGCGCTCCTGGATTACTCGTGACAGTCTGCCTGCAAATGAGACTCCCGACCCACGTGGGTATCTTACAGCCACTCAGGCATAAAGAGGCCTTACCGGTAAATAATATCGTTTTACCTCGATGGACTCAAAATTGAGAAGCCAAGCATCCCCTGGACCCCGAACAAAGTACGAGGAAGATTTGACTATGATTTCGTAAGGTAATCAAAGTCCGTGTTACTTGAATTACTGTGGCATTATATATATATATACATACGCAGTGTACATACAATAAACAGATATATATATATATATATATATAATGGCAAGTTCATCAGGCTGTTCTGGAAAGCAATCTTCTCGAGCAATTGCAGCTCGATCGTAGTCAGGGTTAAATCACTTGTCGACCAAAACGACACGTTCCCGCTAAACTAAGTTGTCAAGCGTGCTAAACCACTGCGCCAAGTGCACTGTATAAAATGTATCTAATGCTCATGGATGAGGACGTATCGGGTCAAGGGGGTCAGCTTATCCTGCCAATTGCCAGTAGAAAATAGGATTTGAGACCGTCACACGTCAATGCTCCCCCCCCCACTCCCCCCGTTAGCTCCTGTATGCTACGTAGACGTGAAAACTCCTCGAGAATGTAATGGACATGGTCCAATGAAGGAAAATGGTCGAACGAGGAAATTCCAAGTGGTCCTTCGACCTCCCTCTGCTTCTTATATTCTTATTCCTGCTATTCTTCCATCTCCACCGCCTTCACCTAATGTCCAAGGCTCCTTCTCGCTTCTTCTCGAGATCTACTTCGTTCCGTGCGAGCTTTTAGTCACTTACTCTTTATTTCCCTTCTGCTCTTTTTCGCGCTTACTCTCTCTCTCTCTCTCTCTCGCGTTCCTTTGCCATTCGCCTCTTCTCCTCTCCCTCAGGTACACTCACGGCCACCTACACTCCCCCTCGCTCCTTCCCTTTCTCGTCCCATTACTTTACTCCATCATGCCAAAAGCAATCTTACGAAAATTCGAAGAGAAACGGCACCCCGGTAATTCCGTGCGATGAATTTATTCTTGACGTACTTCCGGTAAAGAGAAGGAAAAAAAAAAAAATAGAGAATCCAGGATTCGCTGCCATTATCATACTTTGAAGTAGTCTTCTTCTATTTCGTTCCGTCATGCATTACCTCGTCCTGTACAACTTTGAACCCCCCCGCAATCCAATCCCTCTCTCTCACCCCGTGACGTCACACGGGTGGCATTGTTACGCGACTTCAAAGGGAATCGCCGTATATTCATGTATTACGTTCTCTCGTTCTTTTTCTTTCATCCCCGATACTTTCTCACCGGTATGTCCCTTTGCGGTATGATCCGTTTAAGTAACGTCTGACCCAGGGCCGCAGGCACCTACTACCTCCGTTTCCTTTTCTCATCGTTATTCTTATGTCTCAGTGCGCGAAAGACAACGAGAAACTCCAAGAGTTTTCGTCGGTCAAACTGAATTTGAAGTTCCTATCGGTTTTCGCGCGAACGTAACGCCAGTACCTAATCTTATTCGACAATTCCCACGCGAACCGAGTTGGCATTGTTGCACCGAAGATTGCTTCGCGGGAAGTTTAAACTCGAGGAACTTAGGCCCCCGCGCAATTCCCATGAAGATTAAACGGAAGCGACCGGGGGGGGGGCCAAGTTTTGCACACGAAACCTCATCACCATACAAGGTATGTCCAAGCAAATATAAAGCAAGTTATTCTTCTAAACAAAATGGCCTCTATGACCTCGTCACGCGCCAGCGAAATTTGGACTTCCGTCAAGAGCCTAATGGGTGGGTACATACGACCCAGGGACCATCCCGCCCTGTCGTCCTGCCTTGACGTCTGTGTATTTTACAAGAATATTCGTATTCCGTCATGTCCACGGATTTCTCTGGAGTATCGAATTATTACATCAATTATGTAAATGGGAAGATTTTGTAAAAAAGATCATGTCCGCAGAATTTATATAACGCGTCGGAGTCGTCGCGAGTCCCGTCACGTCAGAGTATTTTTGCAAGGGTGTGTGTGTGTGTGCGTGCGTGTGTGCGCGCCTCAGCAAGCTACCCCCATAGCGTAACGGACGACAGTCCTTAGGAGGGCGGAGGGGAGGCGAAGAAACGTCAGCCAGCTTGGAGAAAGCGAAGGAAAGTTAGGAAGAGAGTCGACCTTATAAGAGGTTATGAAAGTGTAGAGTGAGTGAGAGAGAGATGGACGTACGCACCCCTGCCCTATACTTCAGAGTTAGGGGCAGATCTACTGGCAAGGTATCCTCGAGGCACCGAAAGCTGTGCCCACCCACCCGCATTCGGCCGCATTCGGCCACATTCGGCCACATTCGCCCACCTGACACTGAGCTCGAAGCAACGACGGAGGCTTGACATTTCTCAAGATAATTGCGTTTTATAGTGTAGACACCGTATTAGAGCGATATCTTGAGGAAATGTATTTCGAAAGGAGGTCGGCCTTTTACGGTGCGAAAGGAGGCCGACTGGGCGGGGGTGAAGGGCGGGGGGGGGGGGTAGCCAGTGCTCGAGGGGTCGACTTCGTCCTGACACAAAGTGGGGATCTGGTCGAACGAGTGGATGATCAATGGTTTCTAGAAATAATTGAGTTTTACGATGCGTCGTACACGGGAATCGGTCGATCGATTTTAAATTGAACCTCGGCTTTAATACGTGCCGGTCTTACCGTTTGGCCATCTGGATGCCGAATGGCTTTGCGTTAAATCAATCTGTCTGGTATAGCCATAATCAAATGTAACTTTACTATCTGACTGTTTAGGAAGTGATGCCAGTGGCAGGCAATTAATCAGTCGATTTAACGAGCAATTCAAGTAATTACAACTAACTATAGTCGATTCGACGTTATTATCTCGTTCGATGGAATATATACCCCTGCTCAGTACCTTGCCAGAGTCCTCAACTCCAACTGCACACGTAAAGTTAGTTAATCCGAGTCGAAGTATAGGAATTTGGAAATTCACACTGGAACCGCCTAATGTTTCTCCCTGAACTAAAATCCTCATCCGTCGACAAAACTTTTACGAAATAACGTGTAAGATATATTACGTTCGCGAAGACGTATAACCCAGTGAGCAATCAGCTGATCCTGAATAGCAATACGAGCTAACAGACTGTCGGTCCAGGTCGGATAAAATTTTTCTCAACTAGGAAAAGGATTTGATATATCCTATAAAACGAAAGCAGATGGCATCGTACGCGGAGGTACATAGATATTTTCATATAAAATACATGTGACTATTCACTTTCAATATATCCCCCGTACTCGCATTTCGGAGAAACGATACCAACGTATAGACGAGATACGAAAGGCGAAAATATTTCGTGTCAAGGAAAAGCGCACCGGTCCACGTGTGCAGCACGTGGGCATTCGTGCGGACCGCGTCACACTTTGTACCTGAGCACGGGACGGCTTTGTGCTTTGTGCAGGGCCGATATGTTCCGGCATGAAAGATCCAAGCATTTATACGTATGGTAAGTCACTGGGATTACTGTGCGCAACCGTACATGGGTACCTGAGCGTCACCGTGATATAGTCCTATATAAATTTAGGTTAGGTTAGACATATACATGTAAATTGGCGAGAACCTCTAACACCATCCGCAATGCACCCGGGCGACACACGTGTTACCAAATACTACGGTAAACGTTATATCAACTCAGGAGAAACATCGCTTCAACGATATTTGTTTCTGGGTATTTCTCCTATGTACTTCCGGTGCTTCTTCTGCCAAGTGATAGGAGGTTAGGTTGTAAAGCAAGAGGGGCTGAGGTTGCACCGGAGCCCCAGAGCCCAGAGAATGTCAACGCCTCGACGGTTTCCTGGCAAATTCCTCTGCCATCCGTCCTCTGCCTTCTGTCCTCGGTGTCCACGGTCTCTCCTGCTCGAACTGTACCCTTAAGATTCCCTGGTATTATAGAAATATTTACATTGCCAAGATATCGTGACATTGCGACATTATATACACGGTGTTCCCTCAGTCATTAGGTAAGTGCTGCGTTACGAATGGTTTCACTGATTTTAACGTGACTTGTGTACGTATGTTGATTGCGATCTTAAGTAGTCGCGAAATAAAATGATACTACAGTTACCTTTGCGTCCAGCGCAATTCCATAGTTTCTGATGGACTTTTTTTGCGGTGCCTATGGATGTGATGCTAACTTGCTTTTTTTTTTTTTCGTATTTCTTAGACCAGATATTCAGTAAACTTGTAGACCTTATTATTATCATACCGTAGATACATTTCATTTGCTTTTATCTCCTGGAGCAGGAAGATTCAAATTGTATAGGTCCGTTAATTATTCACTCGGGCAAAGCAGTTGCGTTATGCAATTGTCTTTATTGCCTGTACACGTAGAATAAACAAGTCGTATCGTAGATATTTTAAATTCTTCTATTGTTTTAGACGTACAATGCTTTATGTAGATTTATTGTAATATAAATGGATAGGGTTAATCGCGATTGTTTTCAGAAGTCATTAAAAATTCTAGGTTCACTGTTAACGTCTTGGCTACTCTTACGTTACTACTGCTTCTTATACTTAATTAAGATTTAATGGTTATTTAATAGTTAATCAAAGTTTAGGTGATTCCCTATCGAACATTGTACTTGGCATAGGTAGTTCTTTACACGCAAATGTTTTTTTAACGAGAGGCCCCGAGTTCTTACGAAGTTGACCGAAAGGCCACGGAGACACCCGAGCGGCCATAGACCCGCCATTTGTTACGAAAGTCGCGTGGAGCAACAACGTGTGTGCGAGTAGTTTGAAGGAAGAGAGAAAAAGAGAGGCGGAAAAACTAAAGAAGAGTAAAGAAGAAGGAGGAGGCAGTTAGCGACGAGAGAGTCTTCACACGTACATTTTTCTTTTCGGTCGCAATGACGTTTCGACTTAAGGTATTTTTCCAATTTGTTACCAGTACTACGTTTATAGTCGTGTCCCTGTTGATTTACATGCTGTTAAGTGAGACAGAATCATGTTGGTAGTACTGGCTGTGCATTTCGAAAGTACCTTTAACTGACAGACGTACGATTGTTTCTTTCTCTTTTTTTTTCCTATTGACCTCACATACGTTTCAAGACACAGTAGGTCCTGTTCACTGAATTGACATATGCTTTAATACAGAGCGATTCCACGGACGCGATATTGAAGAAACAACACATGTACGTTAGTCCCTTCGAAAAGTGGAATTGCGTAAAATCATACCCCGTTACATATCGTAAAGTCCAACCACTTGATACCCAAGTTTCGACTAAATATTGAATTAGCAAAGTTTCTTCGCAGTCGAGTGCGTCATATAGACATATAAAAAGTTAGCATTACTCAAGAGACGAATTTTTTTTTTTTTTTTTCAATCGAAACTTCTTTATTACATTCGTATCGAATTTTGTATTATTTTATTATTTTTTTTTCAAATACGCTTAACGCTCGGACGTTATAAAGTACTTACAAAGGACGTTCAAGAAAGTATAAATCGATACGCGTGTATCTATACTGTATGTGTAATGACCGACAGAGTAAAAGCTCCGGATAAAAGCTTCCGGTAGTTATTAAACGATACGGGAACTCGCTGAGACACCTTTTTCAACTTCAGAGCCAGCCATCGCACGTGAACGACTTATAATGGCTTATCTTTCAATGCGAAGCCGCAGCTCACAAAGTGTTCCTCTCTAAAATTGCTGGCGCGTCGCAACTCCGAACATTCTTTATCCATACTCATAAGCATAAAGGAGAATTCGAAAAATTTTCAAGTACGATGAACACGCGCAAGCCCGGTTACACCGTTGCACTAAGTACGGTACACAATGCGTATACGTACGTATGCATACCTCGCCGCGACTTAATCGTGGAATTGCGCATTATGTAATTTCTTCAAACGCGACACGTTGCAACTCCGGTATCGCTTTTCGTCATGCCAAGTAACATTTAACCAGGTCCAAAGCATAGACTCAAAGTCACGACACCTGGAAGGCCTCAATTATTGTATATATATAGATATAAATATCCCATAAATAATAACGCGTAGCACATGGAATTTCACGAGAAGCTTTTTTTTATTCGTATCCTCAGTTGCACAGAACGCTGGTATTTTTATTGCACGTATATTTACGTAAATGTAATACAAATTTTCATCCGTATCACAAACGAAAGTTTCAGGTCTGTTTAACAAAGTGAAAATTGTTACAGCTTCTCTGTCTCCTTTCGTACGGTTTGGATTAATCTCGAGAAATGGCAGGTGCGGCGCTGGTGTCGCGGTTGGGTTATAAAAAATGATATAGGGAAATGGGACCGTCGGTCAGGTACAAATTACTGGCGAGCGTCATGGAGAACTGGATGGAAACTAGTCTTGGGAATTGAAGTAGGTTTGTAGAGAAATTGCTATACACAGTATAGCTAACGGTTTTACCCCTTCTGGCTCGTTTCGACAAACTATGTATATCTAACCTGTGTACCCTTTCTATCTCACTCACTCTTTCTCTCTCTCTCTCTCTCTCTCTCATTTTCTCTCTCTCTCACTCTGATATTGTAACGCAGCAAGCAGCGCAGGGTAAGGACGTTCCGCTCACGCCTTCTCCTACGGCTGTTTATGAGGGTTGAAGATTCGCGGAGGTAACACCTGGGGCTTATGATTCCGGCATTATTGCTTGAGTAAATTAACCCTGTAATATCCTTCTCCTCAGGTCGGTGACAAATTCTAACAGTTCTCCATATACACATGGTATGCTTCAGTTGTTCATTAATTAGAACCAGCTCGAGCATTATGATTAGTCCGATGTTAATTAAAGAAATTAAAGTAACGTTAACGCCCAATTAAATATACGCGGTGGTAATTGTTATTTATTAACGCGAAATTTCATTACAATCTGATTACCCCGATAACTCTCGAACTTATCTCAGAGATAAAGAATTTTCTATGCACTTATCGTCCAACGTGGCTTCACGCCGAAGATCTCGTAGTTTCATCAAAATTCCAAGCATCTTCCCTTACATGCGTGAGGCATCTCGATCCCATCCCTAATAATCACTATCTCATAGCTCGGCCGTCCTCGAATACCCTCTTCGTCGTAATATCGGGTAAAATAGTGTGTAAGGGTTGGCTCGTCGGAAAACCTAGTTTCATGACGGGTAAACGAGTATATCGACCTATTCGATTTAATTAGCCAAGGTAGATATATATATATATATAATCCCCTTGCCTGACTCTAACCAGCCTGCCCACACCCGTCACTCACCTTTCCTTCTACACCACCCTTGCCAGCGCACTACTTCACTTTGTTAAAATCACTCATTTCCGCAATCGTCCATTGGGAACAATAAACCTACCCCTATCGTATATAATGCAACCCTGTTAATTAGCGGATAGACTGAAACACCAGAATTACGTATATTAGTTGCGTCCCTGCGATAACGATTGCACGTCACAGATTGTCCCTTGTCGATAGAAAAATATTGAGTGAACTTTTTAGGGGTTGATTGTCACGCGAATTTGGGGTGCATGTAAATCAAGGTTATAATTCACTTTGGTACTTGTGCGCTTGATGAGAAAATTCGTATGTTTATATATTGGTTGTGTCATTTGAATAATTATTTTGAAAATTCCATATTTCAGGGATCGTGTCAAAGTTCGAAGAGGGGGTGGGGGGTTGATTTGCTAACTTCCTGGAAGAAGCTCGAGATCGATATTTCCAACGATAGGTACGTACCCACTCACCCCTTTCTAGTTTAACGAGGATTCGTTCGCTTCGGCATTGTTCGTTAACAGGAAGGAGCGCTCCTGGTGACGATCGATCGAAGCTTCGTGTAATGAGGAAAAAAAGAACGAAGGGTTCGGGAAAGTTTTATAAAACTTTTTTTTTTTTTTTAATTCAACAATCTCGAAGATCAGACCCAGAACGATCTTCCGGAGTCAAAGGCGATAGTTTGATAGTTGATAAGAATAATTATTTATCATGGCGCCTGCCTATATATATACATGCCAGAATTTCGTAATCGTACACGTGATATGATCTGTGATCGATTACATTAGTCAAATTGAATTTAATGCGGACCTACTTAGACGGCTACCTATCGTTTGGATGTTATGGTAATGTTCTTTGATTGTTTTATTTATTTCGGATGGGCCTGAAGGAGAGAGAGTGAGAGAGAGAGAGAGAATATGAGTTTTATGGCACGCATAGCTTTGGCCACCTTTGAATTATTGATTATTACACAGCCACTAACCGTTGCTGCAATCTAATATGGTTTATGTAATATTACGTTAGCCAAGGCTATAGTGCGTGTACGGAAACTATTACAGGGATCATTTATCGTCGTTGGCGTAACGTGGTATGGGTCGATATAGTAATTTTGAAGGTTTTTTTTTTTTTTTTTCCATGGGTTCGTATACTTTCGTATTATGGTAGTGGTCAGGGGCGGTGGGAGATTTTTTTTTTTTTTGAATTGATAAGAGTCGGACGACTTATAATACAAATAGGCAGAGTGGATGCACTGTCCGATTCCATGGTACAGGGACGCAGAACGACTTGAAAAAATAAAATGATGAAGCTGGACGCATTAAAGGGTGAAAAAGTTTTAATACTGTTTTGATTCCCCGCGGAGCACTATATTTCCATCAAGTTATTGTTACGCAGAACTCTGCTTTTTGCGGGACACGTGTTGCCTGATGTATTCCAGGCGAGAACTTATTTACCCCAGAGGACGTACCACGCATTTCATAATGCGTCTGTATATTCTACGGGGTGTCCCGTAGGAATCTGAATAAGGAGATACCACGTTGCATGCCGACTGAAATTTTCACATTTCTTCGATTACGTGGGCGTGCGTGTAACCCGTGACTTGCAGCTGGTGCATTAATCGTACGTGCGTTACGTACAGGTAGATATTACTTGAAAAGCATAAAAAAAATTTCTCTCAAAAATCTATAAAATCGCCATTAAAAATGAGATTTGGGTCAATTTTATAAGACCAATCTTGTCCGTTCCGTTTGGACAGTCGGATGATAACGTTTCCAGGCTGCTTCCTGCCGTAGCGAATAACTCGTATTTCGGTCTGGGACGATCGGGAAGAGTTAACGGAGTTACGAAAACTTTATATCGAGAGTTTAACGTGAATCGAGCTTTGAAATTCTTATCGGCTTAGGTAGTGGATAAACAAAAAAAAATTTCATTTTTTTTTTTTTTTTTCACGACAGAAATTCTCGGCGATACAAAAACGTCCTTCGAATTGCATCGATATTTATTGATTGACCGAGCGTGACGCCCACGTATCTTCGATCAATCTGACAATCGTAAAATGAAAGGTGGATAAAAAATTGGGCCCGTGTAACCCTGTCTGACGTATGTATATCAGCGGAGGAAAAACCTGGCAGGGCCTGTAGGGACGCCAGTCCGACCGAACGAACGACGCGCCACCCCGTGGAGATTTATGAAAGGAGAAACTCGTAAATTATAAACATGGCGAACGTATAATACGTTACGTACGTAACGCGTGATCCTTGCAATACCCTGGTATACTGACATTTAGTATCTATCAACACGGTATGTACGGTGTGAAGCATATATATATATATACACACATATATAAAAAGAAACTTCGTTGCCGTCGAAACGGAAATTAGGGCGTAACTCTATTCCGTGCGGTATCCTACGAGAAATCTTCGGGTGGCTTCGCAATATAAATAGCCCGCGGGGGTAACGCACGTTACCGACCGGGAAATGAGCCGTTGCCAAAGCGTTTAGTATTCGCTTGGCGTACGCGTATTTAGCAGACACGCGCGATCCTTTGGCTGCCACCTTTGGAAAACTTCTTCTTCTTCTTCTTCTTTCTGCCTTGTATAGAAAATTTCTTACGTCACGCTGTCTATATATACGTACGGACGAAGGTAGGAAGTTTCGTCACGCGATCGCCTGCCGCGAAATGACGACGCTTCTTGTGACGGTCGGTAAAAAAGATTGAACGAAAAAGAACGAACCTAGATAAATTTATGGAAAATTGATTGAGACGCAAGACGTCGGACCGTGGATAAATAAGACGGATTTGATAACGTGGACGGAATGATAACGATTGATAACGCTGATTATGTAACAATCACTTAATGTATTTATCGTTAAGTTAATTCAACGTACAGTCTCTCGTTACAGCCAGCTGCGACTCTTGTGTTCTGTTGTGTTTACAGGAACGGAGTATAGGGATCGACCCTTGGGCGACAGTATAAAGTTAAATGGAGAGTTAGTACGAATCAACGTCATAGGATCAACACGGTAAATGTCAAAACCATATATCGCTATTATACTTTTCGACAGTCGCTGTTACACAGATTTTTCATGATTAGTTGCACGATGCTGCAGAATCTCGTATTACGTAACGGTCCTAAAATTCTCAATGCAATTATTATCGTCGATCGATAAGTTCGCTGGAGTATGTAATAATAATAACAATGATTAATAATGATTCCGCAAGTCGGATCTACCGTATATGTACATACATATATATATCGAAATTATATATCGAGAGCAACGAAGAATACAAGAAAAAAAAGAAAATGGCGGCGTTCGTAATAATACTTATTAAAAAATTATCGCGTGTACGCCAGAGGGTTGCATCGGCACGAAATTACAATTACGCGGGTTGGTTATGTATTGTTGTTGTTATTATTATTATCCCCCCCCCCCCCATCCCCACTCTCGGCAAAAAAAGAGTTCTCGTCCTTCTTTTTTTTTTTTTAATGTCGCCACGTCGATTAGGGATAAACGCATGTTCCGTGGGAAGTCTGAAAGTCATCGGTTGTCGTGCGTTCTGTCAACCCCCCACCCGCCACCCCTCCTGGACTCTACCCTATCAGCCCCAATTTTTCTCGACAGAACGGAACGAGGCAGGCCACATGGCTTGTACGATTTTATCCGCTTGGCCACGCACTCGTTATTTCACTAGCACGATAAATGAGCCTAATCGAATCCACCGCTTCCGCGTTATTTATTACGGGGCCGTTTGACAATGATCGAGCCGACTTTTCAAGATGGCTGAATGACCCCACCTCCCTGTTGCCGTACTTGAAAAATCTTTGAAATCCAACCACTTAAGCTCTGGCTCGCTAACAGTACACGTGTAGTGTACCAAGATCGAGTGCTTTTTCACTGGTAGCTGCAGTTCCGACAATGTTCGACATTATGGTGGGTGGTGGCCTTTTTTTTTCTTTTTCTTTTTTTTTCTTCTTCTTCTTTTCTTTACTCTTTCATTGTGGGTCCTGAAAAAGCTCGGAACCTCGTACATAACTTTGTACATAGAGATGTTGCTGCTGAACTTAACGCACCGAGCATTGTAATTCTGCTTTACGTTAAAGTGTATTAGTATGTGTGTGTGTGTATATATATATATATATATTGACACATTATAATACGTTCTCTCACCTTTCGTCACGTAACCGTAACTTTTTCAGCTCTTTTCCCCTGTAGTCTGAGGCAACCTTTTTTTTTCTTCCTCTTCATTCAACTCGTCCCCTAACAAAGAGCGACGAATGTCTCTTTCTCTCTTAGTGCAAGCTATTTACGGCCGGGAGGAGGGACGGGAGGGTGGGTGGGTGGGATGCTGCCTTTACGTGGCATAATAAACAGTCTGTATTTACAGATGCCTTCGGTGCAGTATCGATTTGCCGTCTATTAGCTTCTCAATATCCTGGGCGACATAATAATGGCTTTGGAATATCGAGCCGAAACCGCAGGACTTGTTTCAGGAATTTATTTTCGAATCTGCCGCCCTTTTAACGTATACGAAATTACGTTGTACTCTATTTTTTTTTCTTTTTTTTTTTCTTTTTATAGACGGGAAATATATTGGCTGCTATATATATATATATATATATATGTATGTGGGGCATTGTTGAACTCCTATCTTCTTATCCGTGATTATATTACGACTATTTGTAGACGAAAATATTTTTTTTTATTTTTATGGTCACATTGACTGACGGACCACTGGGTACAATGCGTATGTATCGGGTGTTATAAATGTTTTACAGCGGCCCGAATTGCGCGTATTAAATGACTTCACTTCGAGCTGTACGCGTAGACTCGTTGACGAGTCTGACCAATCGCGGTATATTCCACTTGGATTATAATGCGTGTTTCTCCCATAGGTACGTTTTCGAATGTAACGCGAATTCTTTTATTTGAAATTTTCGATCAACGCCGAGTCGGTATCGAAACGTATAAACGTTTTTTTTTTTTTAATATTTTTTTTAAGCGTTTTTAATTGTTCTTTTTTTTTCACAGGTTTGACAGTTTTACTCGCAGTCGATTTACGATGAACTGCAGCACCTCGCGTCGTGTCCAGTTAAAGTTACCAGAGAGTCGTGATTGGCGGTGAGAATATAAGAAAGTTAAGGTCTAGGAGTCTTTTGATATTTTCATGTAAAATAATTAATATCAGCATTACAGGCTAAGAATAATTAACGTAATGGAAAGGAATTTCTTTGTTTATTAATAATTGATTGAAAGAAACTTCGTCTACGTACTTTCGTTATGGAGAACTTTTAAAGTTGCGATTCCCTTTCCCAGGGACTCCGCTCGGCGTTAGCTAATTAATACTTTCTTTATTGTTGTAATAACAATTAATGTCCCCATTATGTTGGGGACGTAGCATAAGAAAAGTTGGTAGCAAAAGAAAATAACACGAGGCTCATTTATTTAATGAAATATCCTTTCTCGTCCGATTATGAATGATTAATTATCCATGACGTCATCCTGATTACCTCGATATCACGTGTACACGTATATACTGCGTCGGCAGTGACGTCACTGTTGAACGACGAAAAGTGACAATTTCGCTGTCCTTAGCCGTGCCCGGAGTATTTAAAAATTAATTCAGACACAGCTAAGAGATATTCCGTTTACGCAAATCGCCGCGCACTTGACTTTTATTTTCTCGAGATTAACCTCGTTTAACGGGAATTGGTGCTTTTGACTCGTAATAGAAAAAAAAAAAAAAAAAAATTCAGCACTAGAAAAGACACTCGCGAATCGTTATTTATCGCGTGTGATATCGTGAACGCACCATAGGCGGATACACGTGCTTTTCGCGG
>JARQSV010000049.1:34401-52645 GCA_030142285.1 Calameuta idolon | reverse complement strand
CAGTTGCCCACCTGAGTGTCAGGATGCAGTTCTCGGCCTTCACGGATCAGCTGGTCCAGCCCCGGTGAGTACTCCCAATTTATTAATCGGTGGAGGGATTTCGATTTTATAGCTCCGGCTCAGTCTGCTACGTTCACGATTAATTTTCATCCGCTTCCGGCACTATTTACCTGAAGCTCGCTCCGACCCTGTCTACCCCAGCAGCCTGACCGGTCGCGCATTTCCGTAACCGTCCGCTCCCGTGCGCGCATCCAGTCGCGTCTGCTGATTTTACCCGACCCAAGAATCAGCACCTACGGTTGCGCTTGTCAATTTTACGCGTTCCCAAAGCTAAACTACCGTCTCTTCCGGTAGGCTCCGTCAAAGCTCCCGTTTCGCCAGAGTCCCGACAGTCCCACCTCGACTCCCAGGTCGTACCGGCTACGTCAGTTCCCGACGAGAAAAGATCTGGCCGGCGCCCGCCAGGCGTGCGAATTCACGGACGAAGGGTGAACGGTCGAAGGTGACGTAGGTTGGCTGTCGTATTTTCCTTATCAGTGTCCAGTTAAGGAAATACGTTACAGGGGTTCAGGTACAGATCCTTCAGCCGAAGATGGTTCCACGGTAGAAATCAATTGAACAGGCTAACTTCGTGTAGTGATTTTGTTCCGAGTAACCCTTTACGTATATATACATATATTTAAATAAAGAAAGACATTGTCCTGCCCCTTTAGGCTCTATATGTGTACAAAATTTAATCTCTTCTTTAATACCAGGAATGTTAAGCAACCCGAAATTTCCATCCTATTAAAGGGTGAAGGTGAATGAATAATGCATGAATCGAATTACAGGGAGCTGCTGGTACACCTTGTCCCAAGAGTCGGTACGGGTTCTGTTCTCTACTTTTTGCCGGTTTATCTGCACTTCCCAATGCAATGCTTACGCGTCGTCAAATCGTCGGTTTACTCGTGCACGGTGAACGAGGACGTCTTTGGGTTAGGTTAAAGCGAAATGCGCTTCTTTTCGAGTCGCGTTGCTTCCCGAGTGTTGAAATTTTCAGGAACTTTCGTTACGGCGCTTTTCAGTGCTCGTGACGTCACGGCAGGGAAAGAAAACTTTCGAAAGGAACGATAAGTCGTAAACGCCAGGAGTTTGCCAGGTTGATTCTCCGTTGGTTCTTCTTTCTTTCTTTTCTTCCTCTTCCCTTTCTTCTTTTCCCCCGGTACTTTGGCTTCCTTCGTAAGGATCTCTCGGGCACGAGGGCTTTCATTTTGAAACGACCTGTATCCATGGATAAGAATGAAACAAACGTCTTATCTTTGATCGCATAACGAGAATCACAATGGACTCTGCCTCTGTTCAGCAAATGCAAATGATGCCTGATTTAATTCATTCGGTTTGTGTAAGAAGATGGAGATTAACGTTTCTATCTTGGAAGATCGCCCTGCGTTTCATTGTTCCGTAATGAATTTGAGAACATGCCATTTTGATTCACGAAATTAAAATGCCTGGCGGGTGGTCCTGGCGCGAAACGAATGAACAGAAACCGCTACGATTTACGTTTCGTAATTAGAATATACATATATACGTGTGTATATATGTATATATATATATATATGTATTCTATAGAGCCTATACATATATAGCGTAAGACTTTAATCCGTCAGAGCTGAAACTCCACACGCTGGTATCTCGTTAAATAAAAATCTAAATAAGAATTCTTCGTTAATGAAGAATTTTTTTATGTCGTAAGATGGCGGAAAAGCTCTCTTCTTCGTTTAACCCATTAGACCGTGTAATTCTTCCTAGGCGGCTATACTGTTGTCTTATATATGTATATCGTGCAACTCGAATGGCCGTGTTTAAGTAGCTGCGACGTAACGAGGCTTTAAGATGAAATTCGCCGGGAAACATTTGAAAACCACTGGTTTAAGGCTGAAACTTCTCTCGGATAAGCTTTCGCGCGAGAGATTAAATGCAGAAGCGCCATTATCGCGATTAAAGTAAGGGGCGACGCCGCCGGGACTCTCGAACCTTTACCCTCTTAAACTTATTCGAGTGCTTACAATTCCATTCTCTTAATATTCCAGTCGCGTCCTTTGTGTACGCATGTATATTTCAAAGAGACGTTTGTAGGACGCCCGGCGTCCCGACGCTTCGCGAGTGTAATATCGAAAGTATATATCGTCTGACGTATCGCGCGCGCGAAAACTCCCAGCATCGACGTCGCGTTCATGGTTCTCGTACCTTTCGCCTTTATCTTCCCGAGCAATTTGTAATCGAATGAAATAAGAAGTGGAGTGTCTGAAATTACAAAAAAAAAAATATTTTACGTCACGACAATAAAACGACGTCTCGCTCCATCAACGGGACGAGGCGTATTCGAATTTTAGTCGAACAGTTTTTGGTAATACCCAATCGTGACTCGATTTTGTCGCTAGCATGGAAATTCCGTTCTTAACCATTTAACCTGGCATTTAATAGCCGGTCGAGTCTCCGAACTGTCATCGTGACAGTTCTTCTATGAAATGTCAACTGACCCACGTGCGTCTTACACACGTGCAATGTAGCTCGCAGATGGATCAACGTCAGTCTGATTCCCGATCGATCGATCGTATCTTTCCTATACATGTCTAGATAGATCCGATCGATATTGACATCGATCGAATTCCACCCACGATCAGTCTGAACGTATCGATCGATAGCAATTGAATTATCGTTGATTTGACGGCTGCTGCTTTCAGGCAATTTCAAATCGACGTTGCGCGATCGTCGATGCTCGTCAGACCCAGAGTAGATCGTGTCCCTCGCTGCTTGTCGTCAGTTATCTCACATTGGTTTTAACCTTTCTTTATTTACCCCTTTTTTCACACTCTTCAATATACATGTATATACTTTCGTGCAACTATACATTCGTTTTCATCTACGTCCCGGGTCCACGAATGCCATAGGATTTACATTGCGGCCTGTTCGCACATGGGCAGCTTCTGCCTTTCCATAAGGGTCGGAGGCCAAGAAATTTATTCGCAAAAGACCCAACGCGCTCTGCCAGTATCGTGTTTCGCGTTTCCCATAATCCACGTACACGCCGACCCCGAGCTTCCCTTACTCCCCCTTCGCGTTCATGATATTTTCGCTTACACCCCCGAGACTCGCACTCATCGCGAGGGCAAAACTCTTGCATTTTCAGTTAAATGCCCTCTTCATATTAATGAACGGGTTATATTCGTTTTAACCATTGCGGACCTCGTGCTTAAGAAATATGACATATGCCAGGGCTTAGGCCGGCTACATACGTATGTAATACATACTTCTATATGAATAAGTACTTGCGCGTATAACGAGACACATACCCGTTTGGCCGTACCCCTACTGTCAATATCATACGTATACGTATATACGTGGCTAATTAAGCGTAAAATTTAATTAATTAACAAACCCTTCACGGCTCACCGGGTTCAATATTTTCATACGTCTGTATAACGTCAAACCTTTGTTGCTGCTCCCTCGCGCCAAAACTTTACGGCATCTTATACATTTCGTATTTACTCAACCGTCCGGATCGGCTTATTAATTCGTTCTTCAAAAATTTCTCGCGATTTAATTTGCGAATTCAAGCAACCGTGCTTAATTTGCTATTTTTATTATTTCAATATCACCTCGCCAGAGCGCAGTCCTTTGATACGTATTTTATTCAATTGCGCATATCGCTGCCAGGAATATAATGGTATAACGTAATCGATATTTATTTTAACTATATCGTCAGTCGATCTATTTGTATGTGTATATATATATATATATATATCGCACGATTAAACGAAGTTAATATGTCTTGCAGAATTGCATGCGGTGCAAGGTGGGATATTACCTACCTGTTAGTTTCCAGTTGTTCGCAGGGCTTGCAAGACTGTAGAAACTTTCAAACAATTAAGTGGAAAATGCAGGGATGGGGTTTATATACCGTGTAACGTATAAGCTATACGTAAAAAAAAAAAGAAGAAACTCCACGCTACACGATATCGAGTAGAACCAGCAGACGCATTAAAGAAGAAAAACAAATAAGAAGAATAAGAAGACGTCTTACAAATCGATTATTCGTTTATTAATAAACATTGCATTTACGATAAACACGAATGAAAATTTCGTATGAATATAATGACTTTTTTTTTTTTCCTCGTAAGCTAAAACATCCCAAGAATCGTCGTTCGCTATGTACACACACACACATATATATATATATATATATGCCCTAATTAAATCCGTGAAATAACTTTAATCAGTATACCCATATCGCCAGTATCGTTATACGGTAATTAATGAAATTTACCGGCGAGTCTTCGAACACGATTAATTAATCAATTCAGATCGTACGATTAATCAAGCTCCATTGGCTTCTTCGGCGGCTTAAGATAATTTAAAGTAAATTTTTTTTTTTTTTTTTTTAATTCTTACTTGTCATTAATTTTCATGTAAAATTCAATACCACCAGATTAGCCATGTCGATCGATAGCGGATGACGATTCTATCAGGACTTTCCAGAAATCGCATTGCGATCACGTGTCAAACGGCGCGACGGCTATTAGCGGTTCATGAGAACGCGGCTTTACCACAGCAATATCACGTAATGCACGTCGGACGCCTGGCGTCGCGTTACACGGCGTCTCTTCTGTCATTCAGCAAAATGATTATATGACGATGAGCGAGATCGTGGGGTCGGGGGGGGGGGGGGTCAGGGGTCAGGGGTTCACGGTGCTCAAGGTAAATGACTGTGGGTAAATGATAGCACGTACATGCCGTGGAACGTGCGAGTACTAATTTGATTCCGACCATTTAACGGGCTCGATGACAGTCGATCGGCGTTAAACGGTACCAACTAGGCCGAATGATCCTGCGAATTGACGATCATTCGAAACTGCCTTTACCAATGATTTTCCTGCAGCCGCTGCCACGACACGCTTATGCATTACGATGTCCTTATACTCAATTAACGCGACGTAAGAAACTAAGGTCTCTTAATCGTACATATACATTATACAGGATAGATTACATTATTAGCTTAACGACAACGACACGCTTTTTTTTTTATTTTAATTATTTCTTTTTTTTGGGAATAATTTTTTTTTGGGTTTTTGTATCTTTTTTTTTTAAAACTGCTACCATTGGCTTCTCTTCTCCTTTCTCTATCCTTTGCTGTGGCTTTCGGTCCTTCGTGGAATTTATGCTTCATCGTTCCGTCGCATATTTCACTGAGGATTACGTAGACACAGCCGTGACACGCGTACGGTTACGTAACGTGTGCACGTGATCGCGAATAGATACAGCAGGATATCGGTAATACAAGGCTGAACGACAAAAGGGACTAGAAATTTATATTGATTTTATCGACATCGATCAAAGCGTCCGCGACGGAGCCGCGCTTCGTTATCGAGGTGCCAACTCTTTGTGTGCTACAATGCAAAGGAGTCCCCTCGCGAGTATGAAATCTAACGCGCGACTGGACCGTAGATGTGGATGCTGATTATTATTATTTTTTTTCTTTTTCTTTCGGTAAGATTAAAACAATTTTCTTTTTCTCACTGCAGCGTAAAACTCAATTCTTCTTTGATTGCGCGATCAATAAGCTTTCGGCTCGTTCGCACGTAAATCCCATCTGATTTCGACTCGCTGTATCTTAAGGAAGCACAGGCAGGTATCTATTGCAGGATCGTCACGTGGAACGTGTCGCGTGTTTGACTTAAGGTGTGCGAAGACGAATGAGAAAGAAATTGAATCCTCGAAAAGTTTCGTATCGACAAATACGAGCCGTTAAAATGAATATTACGCGTAATCGCGTCGTTCGTTATCACTAATAATCACTGATACATTATTACGATCTCGTCGAAAGTTTTACAATTAATTTTCGTAGCGCGTACCTTATGATTTATAGCACGAGATACAACGACAATAAAAAATTAAGAGAATAATAACGCGCGTTGGGGACCAAAGAGAATTCGAAAGACAATTCGTTATCAGTTTATCACCGTCGTCATCGATAATACGTATCTGCGCCCCAGGTACGATAATCATAATAATCTTTATTGCCGTTGCCAGGGACAATATATACAGAGGTAACGAGTGATCGAATAAAGGATTAAAAAAATAAATAAAAAAAAAAATTAACAACAACAACAACATGAAAAATCAATAACAATGGTCGATAAACGAAAAACTCGAGTACGCAAGATTATGTATAAAATTGTAACCATCCTTTCAGTCTATGCGTGACGTGCGTTATGTTCCCTTTATAACTTGACTGAAGAAATCATCGTATCGAGGTTCAAATAATAATATTAGCTAGTGTCGAGCGCGCGAGGTAGCCCTTGTTACTTTTTTCCCTACCGACATGCCAGCAGCGCCAGCCACGTGGTCAACAGGTAGGGCGCGTAGTGCAGCTGGCTTACTCTTTGGGATCCGAGGGAAGCCAGGGCGTCGGCATAAGAGGAGAGACAATCCCTGTAAGAGTCGGGATTCAGACGGGTCACTGCACAGTAGTGGCGCAATGCACAAGCTCCGTTAAGCGCACCGCCGCAGCCCCATATTTCCTCCACTTCTCGGGGCAGCGAGACCGTGTTCGCTGCGTAATATCTGGAGAGAAAAGGACGGTTAAGAAGTATTAGAGACACTTTGATTAGGCTGTGGAATATCTGGAGAGAAAAAGACGGTTAAAAAGTATTAGAGACACTTTGATTAGGCTGCGTAATATCTGGAGAAAACAGGACAGTACGAAAGTATTAGAAATACTTCGATTAGGCTGCGTAATATTTGGAGAGAAAAGGACGGTTAAAAAGTATTAGAGGCATTTTGATTAGGCTGTGGAATATCTGGAGAAAACAGGACAGTTAAAAAGTATTAGAAATACTTCGATTAGGCAGATAAAGAGGGGAGGTAGCCTGAAAGGTATGAAGATTTCAATACCGAAGCAGCAACATTTGTCGAAGCAGTGCGAAGGGGTTGGTAATGGACGTAGGTATAGGCGTAGCATATGTATCTCAGAGGGGTGGCGTAATCCAGGCGTACCAATTACCGCGATACCGTCTCCCGGGTTCTTGGTATCTTCTAATTAGGCATATCTCGTTTCGCGATTAATCTGCGAATTCGCGAATATTTTCCCCTCCAATTAGCGCCCCTCCCACTTTCTATTTTATTCCGTCTACGAGCACTTGATTCTACGATCTTGCGGGGGCCGTCACGACGGCTGTGTAATAACTTGTCGACCGAGCAGGGGATAATTGGGTAAATGAACCTTTTGTGGTAATTCTCGAAGATCCTTATTAGCTTGTTACTCCGGGAACACGTTGTGCGGTTGGTATTAATAAAGTTCGCGCGAAAATCTTATTCTCGAATCAATTTCACGCTCGATTGTCACTTTCGCCTTGGGGTCGCAGGGTTCAAGTCGATACACTTGCGATACGGACGTAATGAAATTTTTGCAGAATATTTTTACCACCTCATACATATATGTTTTCACGTTACGGGTCTGCGCGTTACACCCGATATACTTCGCCGTGCGTACGTCCATTATGGTATAAATATTTACGGGGTTGGTAATTGAAAGAAATTATGAGGGTGGATCAAAAGCTTGAATTTCTATGGAAACGTATGCTTTGATACTCGTTTCGAATAATTTAACCGCACGTATTAACTTACCCCAATTTGAGCCACGTGCAAGAGGAATTTAAAGGGGGCCAGGAATTTTCGCTGACGCTTTTTCAAAGAAATTGTTTGTCGTCGGAGGGTCGCGTTATCGAGGATTAAATTAACGAAAGGTCACTCGAGAATGTCTGATTGATAATCGTCGAGCTTATTGGATAAACCATTACCCCGGTATAACCGATGTGCAGCTGTATACATATATTTCTATTAATTATATATATATATATATATGTATACAGCAAGGAAGAAATTTATAGATCGTCCTTATCGCTGTTATCAGTTATCGTTACTTTGACTCACCTAACGAACGCGCTGTCCGACGATTGCGTGAATCTGTCGGCGAGATCATGAAGACTGAGGGCAGTTATCTCCTTCAGGTCGTAATGGGCCAGCATCGAGTATTCGGTAATCCAATTTGCTTTACCGGCCGAATTGGCGTCCGGTAGATTCAAATAGAATTGCTTGTAATCTAAAACCTGCCGGATGAAACGAAACTCGTGATATCGGGACGTATCACGATGGATATACGATTTGAATTGAATTCTTTGACCATCCCAGAAACCCCAACTTTTATCTCTCGTTTTTTGGCTGATTTAGAAAATTCGAAGATAGTATATATATATATATATATATGCTTCGATTCACAATTCATTCGTTTGCCGCTTGTCTCGGTTCTTCGTGAAATTCCTGTATACTTAGACACGAGATGTTTTAACTATGAGAATTGAATTTTTCAAAGTGCAACGAATTTATATATATATATATATACAACTGGCTTTAATAGCGTCTGACAGCTTTTCTTATTACAGCTGACATATGTAATATTATGTAAGAGTGTCAGGACGCGATGCTCGAAGGATGCTGGAATTTTCGAAATAACGTTAGCTTTGCTAAGCTATAGCTACTTATGTCGGAATGCTAAGCAAGATATATTGCAGAGTTATACGTACTCGCGAGTATCGTCACAATGTCGTATATTAAAAGTCTAGAAAAACGTAAGAATTCTTGTAGTCGTATGGAAGAAAAATAAATAAATCCCGACAAGTGTAATCTTACGTTCTTCGTATTTACGAATTTGAGTCACGAAAAAAGGACCCGCGATCGGTATGACGTACGGGGTGAAAATTTTTGAAAATTTTTCAATCTTCGATGCGCATCTAAAAAATTTCTTCGCAGCAACCGCGTGGCTCGAAATCTCGAGCTCTCGCGGGTTAAAAATCGATGGGTACAAAATTGCCTCGTAAGAATCGCGCATAAAAATAATTGTACGACGTAAAGGCGTTATGGTCTGAGACCGTAGTTCATTGTGTACTAGAGAAACCACAATTTTCTACCAGTAGATCTTTTTATACGTGGATGAACCTAATTCGAGACTTTTTCGTTTTTACACCGAGGCTATAATAGTTTTGTATTGTAAACGATATAGCAAGGGTTCGTTTTCACGAGAAATTCAATTATATCTAAAAAGCATATATATATATGTATATAGTGTGTATATATATATATATATATATTCTGACTCTCTATAACACCGTGTTGCTGAAAACGTGAGGCAGCACTGAATTCCTTTCTTTTTACAAATAACTGTCACTAGAGAAGCCAGTCACGTTCGGTCGCCTTTTATGACTAAAACGTTTATAACATTTTTCTTTTGGGCCCGGAGTCTGGATTGGCCTCTAAAAATAAAGAGCGAAAAAAAAAATGCACGTGAAAAAAGAAACAACAAAAAAAACCAGAGTGACGAATCGTTGCCGATTCTCCACGGGTTGCCAGATACTTTCAACATTTTTCGGCACGTATTTCGTGCCAATTTTGGTAAAAATGTCTACGGCTGTTATATTAATGGAGCTAAGTGCTGTGACAATTTAACGATGCGCAAAGCGTTTTTACCTGTCCGGTATTAGTTTCGAACTTGTACAGACGCAATCCAGGATTATTTGGACCGCCCGGGCTGCTGGGTGTTAAACTGGGCGCCATCATCATCCAAGAAACCGGAACGCCTGTGAATAAATGAAATATAGAAATTATCGTTGTTCTTATTATCGATCGTAATTAAAAATAATATGACGTAACTCGAGACACCTTTCGTTAAAATTAATCTTATTGTAATTTTGCTCTATAAAATTTTTACTTTGATATCCGAGTCTCCATTAGGCATAAAAATACAAAACAGGCCCGATATCTCTTTACGCTATACGACGCTGTCGATGGTAAAATAAAAAATTGTTCTTTTTATCCGACACCTGATCCTGCTAGGATGATCAATATTAGGTATATCTATATATATTTTGCATTCTTGAATATCCCAGTCGAATCGTTTGACACGAGAAAGAAAAATCGCCGCTTTGAATCTCATTGATTTCAATGATCGTTGATAAGCGCGTGGAAAATTAGTCGTTTAAAAATTTAACATATCAATTTACTCAAATTTCAATCTATTTGAAATTTTCACTATATAAGTTTGATAAGTCATTTTGTCTATGTGAGTTTCTCTGAAAATTCACTGTATACACATCTATATCTATATATATATATATAGAATTACAGGAAAGGTTCATTTTATTGTTGGCTCTTCTGAATAGCAGGAAAGAACTTAACAGAGCTGAACGTTCCATTAAGACGAATATAACTTGTCTGAATTTCAACTGCTTTTCGTTCTATCTGTCGGCCATTGATGAAATGCAAATAACGAGGGAATAAAGACCCGATAAAATACCTACAAGGATTATAATGGTGAGATTGAAAAAGTCCTACCGGTGTCGCTGTAGATTACACGAAAGGTGTCGGAATGCCAGTGCCCGAAGAATTGTCCACGAATAATGTCGGAATATTGGCGAACGAGTCTAAGATATCTTTTATTGTGCTTCTCGTGCAAAGCGCTGGCTCCGCCTTCACGTTCGTAAACGCCCGGCGGCGTGTGACCCACGATGTATACCTGATTGGAGAAAATTATTGAAATTAAAAAAAAAAGTTTTAATCCAAAAAAAAATTGATAAAAACCACATTTATATCCAAACTATTAATATAAATTTTACAGGGTGTGTGTGTGTGATCTTTATTATCTCAAAGCCTTGCGTGTCTAATCATCGTAGGTATAACTTTGTACCTTACAGATATGTAATCACTAGATCAGCGTGCGGGTACGACGAAATCGATAAAAAAAAAAATCGAAGGAAGCGATATTGAAAAAAAAAAAAAATTAATTATTTTATCAATCAAATCGACTTCCATGCTGCTCGGCATCTCGTTGCTTAATTGCATTAAAGATTTATCGAACGCGGACTCTCTTAAATTATTCGCGGAAATTAATTAATCAAGCCCTGTAAGATTTATTCGGATAGGCATTTATACACTGCGGCGGAGAAATGATAATGACCTTCCTGCCGTATACGAAATACAACAGTTCGTTCTCGATAATGGAAATTGTAACGCGATCGATCTTCCGTTACGTCATGTGGAATATCGAATATTGGGGAAAAATAATTTGAGCCGGCCCGAAACGTTTACTGGGAAATCCTTTAAGTTATATTGGCAAAATTCCACGAAAGCATCGTTTACTTTATGAGTAAATCAAGGTGGTCATCTTCCTCGTATCTCATATGTACATATGTGCTCCACATGTGCCAGATACTTTGTATGTGTGTATGTATATATATATATACCGTATTACGTACCGAAGCATATAGCTCATCGAGCGCCATATGTACAGAGAGCAGCGTAGGTCCTTTCCGTGAGAACGTGTTTGGAAATTCCGCGATAACGTAAGGGATCTGATAGCAGCAGGTTATGAGTATACCGGGTGCATTCACGAAACTGAGATACTCCTTTAGATAATTAATTGACTGTAGGATAAACAGAATTCACGAAACTACGTATATACATAGTGTATATATATACAGATAAAGAAATTATTTATCCCAGTAAACGTTCGCTGCCACCCTTTTATATTTCGCGATTAATCCACTGGGTGTCCTATTAATTTCTTCCCACCACCTGTTCCGTGGAGTAACGTAAGAGGGTGAATCAACGATGATCGATGGCCGTCGCTTTGTGACTTATGAATTTCTGCTTAGTATCAAAATAAAAAGTGAAACGAATATCGAGCTCTTTCCTTTTTTTTGTAATTTATTATCGATTACGATGGTCTGTGTCTGAAGATAATGTAATATTTAAGTACATACGTAGTGTGTGTGTGTGTGTGTATAATGTACCTCCTTCTTGAAAGTACACACGCTATCTAGAGCAGCCCTAAAATGTCAATGGTCAATCGTTAAGCCACCATGAAGATCGTACCGGAGTTAGTCGACCCTTCGTGACCCTCGGAATTCGTCGGATTTCACATCGTTTTTTCCACGACCGCTGCCTTTATGTTCTTCCTGCCCCGTACGGTAATGTCGAAAACGATAATTTCCGCTAGATTCAGGCAAAATGCTGCAAGGTACAAGGACAGTTTGCGTACCAATGATGTTACGTCTTGTATTTCCTTTTCTTTTTCCTTGTGGACTTTTTACGGCTACGACTAGTTTCCTTTATAGCCATTTCCGAAAATATCTCTATCCTGATACCTTCAGAAAGCTTTCTGGAGCAATCAACGTAGCACTAAAGGTTTATAGTTTTCCGTTGGATCATAAAACCAATTTGCACACACCTGTAGTCAAGATTGACTACCGATGCGATACGTGTTTCACTGTGTTGCCGGCAGAGCGCGCCACCGGCTGCCCGTTTGCGCATGCGCAGACACGGGCGAATTAATGCTACGGAATTGCCTTTGAGTGGAGTGTATACGCTTTGGGTTCCGGAGATAACGCGAAAGCGATTGATCCGACGTAACTCAATCTACAAAGTTTGGTTTTGTGGTTTACTAATTCTACACCTGAATCAAGGAGATCCTTCCATAATTTAACGAATTTCTCGACCGGCAAGTTTCCTACTCGCCGTGTCTCGCAGCGGACGGTCACGGTAGGTTAGAGTGACATGTTTCCAGCTCTCTCTGTGCTATATGACATCGGGGGATCGGAGAGGCGGTTTATGTGGGATACACTGATTCGACTTCGCAGTGCAGCCCTGGACTTGGATAAATCGATAACTACTTCGGCAGTAATCGATTACGTAAGTTCCGGTTTATTGGTTTACCGATTTAAGACGTGCGCTTTAAGTAGGTCCGTGAAAATCCGTCTATAATGAATCTTCTAGACTACCTACTATACCATCCTTAATTATTGAGCTTAAGGAGTTACTAAGTACGTGATATATTGCTGATCTTCCACGACGTATGGACGTAGTTCCTGTTGCTCTCAGGCTATTTGTTAACATTGTTCCTGGAGGCGGTATCCGGTTTTCGCGAAACTCGCTTAATCCTAATCTCCGTTTTACTTCAGCTGTCCATGTTACACTCGTGTTCTGTCACTAAATTACCTTGTATTATTCATCGAGAGTGTCCCTTTCCAGGGAGCCCTAGTGTAATATGAAATTTACCATAGTGTTATTGCTAACAGGAATGACTTTTTCCCCATGTTTAATTCAAAGCTTCCATCGATCCCAATAATATTTATTGAAACAGAAATAGAATGTATATTTTCGTATCCCTTCGGAATAACTCGATAAAAATAGTCATTCGGTAAATATCATTGAAATGCGATTTTCTTTAATTACGCAAGAATTTATTGAGTTTCCGCGTAACTTTGAAATTTTTTTTTTTTTCTTTCGATCCTTTTACCTCGACGTCAATCGTTACTTAGAAACAATTAAAAATCGGCGATACGCATCCTTAGAATTTACATTACAAATCGGTACCGGCTCGAGGAAAAAAAAGTAATAAAAATTCATCTTGTTCGATCTTCGTGTAATCTCAAGAATTAAGGTTCGAACAAACATAGGATAATACGTGACACGTATCCCGAATGCTTCTCCGATCCCAAATGCTTCTCCGATCCCAACAGGGAGCAAAGAGCCCAGCAGCAGAGTATTTCAATCTGGACCAATCTTAAGTCTATCTGATTTTCTTTCACGGTAGATAATACCTCATTGATCGAAGGATAATTCGCATTTAATTACTTCTTCATTTTCCTCGATCATCCTTGTCCTCTTGTATACAATGTATATAGGGAAATATTACCGGGTAGTTTTCAGGCATTTTTATTTCCCTCTATCGCTCATGCATAATCATAATAATAATCTCCGTTCAAAGAACAACAAAAAATGGCTTGAAATATTTCTATCGTCTGCCTATTAATTTCAGGGCGAAGTACCGTCGGGCCAAGAATTATTGACGTCGATATTTCCCTCAATAGGACTGCTATTATCGCCGAAACGATACACGGGCCAAACCAACAGGTCCCAGAATCGAATGGTAAATTGGTTTGCTGCATTATTCAATGTATCGTAGCCGCGTTGGACCGCTGGAAATTAGTATCGTGATCCCTTAATGTGAACGTGGCTTAACGAAAACTGATATCCCGTCTTACGAACGACGTGCGAATTACCCGAAAAATTGTCTAAATGCTTTAAAGCGCGAAAATGGAGAATAAAGTTAAAAAAAATTTTTTTGACTAACACGTTTTTCGCCAATTTTCCTGTTCAGTTTCGAATTCAATTTGACAAACGTTTTAATCTGCCCGCCATGTACAAAGCGTGCGTCTCTACCGTTAATCCCATCAATGTCAAAAAAGCGAACTTCTCAAATTTCGATTTGGCAAATATCGACGCGAAGGATTATTCGATAAAATTACATCCTCGTTTGCATACCTATATATGTGTGCAACATGCAAATATGCACCAATCGCAATATGTCAAATGTCATTCGCTCCGTGTAATAATGACAGTGAAATGGGAAGCGTGAAAGTTTCTCCATAAAAGCTTAATGGGCAAATGAGTAAGATTAGAGGAAACTACAGTTCAAGTACCCTAAGCTCCTTGGTATGTTGAACCAATCCGATTCTCCTATCGATCGACAAGCTTCATTCCCGCAGTCGAACGTGAATCGTATAAGGGACGATTTTACCAGGCGCAAAGTCTTCAACCCTTTGACGAAATCCATCGAGCGTAAACAATACGCATCTCCCCATTTAACATAGGCTTTAACTTTTGCGTAAGGTGTTAATGCAAAGGGTTGATTTTATGCGCGATGAGAAGCATTTCGACCGGAAGTGAATGGGGTTTGCCTGCTTTTCGAGCGGATACACTTATATCAAATGTTTATAGCCGTATCAAGGCAAATACGTATGTTCGCATAATATAACATTCATAAATTAACGTCAAGACCGTAGATAGATTTTTGATGATATAAAAAAGAAAAGAAAAAAAAATTTTTTTTTGAAATCTTTACCTTGTTTTGACTTTTTCAAAATTTTCGCAGCTCGATATTCGCATTGGCTGGCAGCGAAGCTTCGAAAGTTCATACGAGAGTCTTATTGGCATTTCATAGGTTAATTGGCCTATACCCAATAATTTAATCGCGTTTCCAAGCTAATTGCATAAAATTATTGGTAAATTAATTATTCCAAATAGCGGCTGTATATTTGTCATTAAAATAAAATCTAATAGTATCTGTACACCGTGTAGGTATTTAGGATCGTGAAAATCCCACTAAAATTTCATACAATGTAAGCGCAACTTTATGCTCCGCTCGCTGCTCTTATGTAAGATTTATTGCCGGGGTCCATTCGCGCTTGCCTTGTATACACGTCTTGTGTACCACAGGCAGAATCTAATACTCCGTGATGGGAGCGATCGGTGGCTACGGTACCGTATTTCTCGAAGAACCGTCTACGCTGACTTTATGTAGCACTTTGTTACTTATTGGATCGTTCGCGCGAACTTGTGTGCGAAAGATTATTATGCAGCTGACTTATCGTTAGCCACCGCGAAATAATAGAGAGATTGACATTTACTTACGGTTTCCGCTTTGATGCGTGCCTTCCTCAGATTGTTCTCCAGCCACGTCCATTGGCCACTTGGATCGGCCGAATGATCGATCACTTGGCCACCGTTGCGTTGAGGTACGCGATTATCGACTATGGAGGAAGTGCTCAGCCAAAGATTCGTATTTAGAAATATAATGTGATAATTCTCAGAGCGTTGCTCGATCGTGTAAAATCCAGCTGTTGACAGATTTGAAAAAAATTATTTTTGTAATTTTTTTTTTTGCTCCAATGATCTACAACGCGATGCACACGAACGATGATCTATCTACCTGGCGATACGATTCTTTATAATAATCGGACATGCTGGGAATTTGAACGTTAAAAAAAAATTTAACCACGTTCGACACGCAACCCTCTTATTTTTTTCTTGAGGTGCGTGTTACGATTAATTAAGGTTCGTACACACAATACAGGAAAGATTTGACCAAGATTAGTGTCAAAGCCTGTGGGTTGGAAAAAAAAAAACTTTTTTTTTTTTCTTCTTTTCTTTTCACTCTCCGATACCGCCGATCGCGTCGATGTATTTAATTAGTTTAACGAAGCAGTCATTCGAGGTTATTGCAGTTCGGGCTTAATGATTTTACACGCGAACGTTTTATCCGGAAATTACGTAATTTTACAGACTATTTGAGGTGGATTAAACGATATTTATTTTGACGATTTAACTTTCGATATTTTTTTTTTTTCGAACGAATTTACTCGATGCATTTGTGGAATTTGTGTTTCGTTCTTCGAGAAAAGACTAATTGTCTCGCGGGAGACGTATTTACGGAACTTGCGTGTTCCGTTCGTTAGGATTTGGTTTTGGAATAGTTAGTCATGCCGTTTAATTATACACAAGGCGCATTACGTAATGGAGAACTAAGACTCGAGCACGCACTCTGGAAGTACAGTGGTAAACATGTAGAGCTATGGGTTTTATGGCACTTCGTTATCTTAATCCTGCTCGAGTGTTATCCTTATCACTTTTTCAATTTTAACTTTCTGTTACGAAATTTTGATTTTTCGACTAACCATGCGATCTTCAATTTTCGCTTGATTAGCGTTCTTCTAAACGTTTGTAATTTATTGATGCCAATTTTGGGGGAAAAAAAAAAGACTGACGTACCCTCCTTTGTACGGCAACTTGTGTTATCCAAGAATTATATATAATATATTTATATATATATATATATTTCCCTTGAAGCATTATTATATTGTTATTCTCAAGGGTGGAATATTGAAAAGCTCCAGGGAGCAGGGAGGAGGCCATGATTTAATAATATGTACAATAAAAGCTTATAAAGAATTGTATATTCCTCAAGTACTTGATCCACAAAGAGTCTTAGTTATAACCTTATAAAGTTATAACGTTATAGGTATATGTATATCAATGGACAAACCTAATCTCTCAGGCGAAAGATATGTGATTGCGATATGGATTTTTTTTTTATTTTTTTTTTTATTACGTTATTAAAATTTGATACGAGTGCGCTCGGAGAGGATTTTTGGGAATATTAAGATTTTGAAAATATTAGAATTTATTGCAGCTTGATTGTGTAACGTAGGGGATTGACGTTACTTTTTTTTTTTCATGATAATTCCCTCTTTTTATCGTCCATTGTGCACCGAGCTTTAGGATTTATCTCCTATAAAGGAAACAATATCTGCACTGACAGTCGGAAGTAATACATGGTCGATGGGGTGATATCCATGTGGCGATTCATTGTGACAGATCTCGAATGACTTCTCATGACGTCAGCATCGATTATCGAAGTTGTTTCTAGGGACGAAAGTGCTGAAAATGCTCGTTGACATTTTTTGCAGAGGAACCAAAAAAAAAAAGATAGGCAGAGTGGGGGAAGAAATAGGGAAGAAATTCTTCAGCCACTGCAAGTGTAGCAAATTTCATTATAATTCACGGCTGACGTATTGTTCTGTTTTTTTTTTGTTTTTCAGTTTGCGATTTATTTCAAAATTTCGTACGGACACGTGTCTTATCTTTTTATCAAACTGTCATCTGATTGGTCAGTTAATCAATGTACCTCGTAGCAATTCAAAAAAGCAAACGTCGATGTGACGTCATGCCTTCATTACACTCCTAACGTCATGTCGTATTCGGGAATGGTTTTTTTAATTTTTTTCAAAAAAAAAGAAAAGAAAAGAAAAGAAATACCGTAACTTTAGTAATTTTTATATTCCTTTTTATCCCTCGAGTAAACAGCCTTTTATTGGAAACGAAACAATTTGGTGATTGGATAAATTGGCTATTTATCTGCATCGAATACAATGTGCCACGAGTATTGCGGATTTACAAAGGTACTGAATAAAGGAACAAAGGGGATGAAACAATACAAAACCGATGTACATTGCGCGCTTGTTCTTTTCACTCGAAGTGATATAAAAGTTGACAAGAAATATAAGGTCTATTTTTTCGTATAATTGCCTAGGTAATTACGAGGCTCTACGGCAGAATCCACCATTGTTACTTAAATCGCTTCATTATTCTTTTTCATTCACTAATTACGTGAGTCCTGCGAGCGGCTGAGAGGGAATTAAAAATAAAGTCTCTTCGACATAACGGGAAAAAAAAATAAAATAAAATAAAAACACGTCCAATCCGTTTACTCTGATAAGATTTTTAATTGAACTCCCATGATTGCTCTCGGTGA
>JARQSV010000049.1:15465-34301 GCA_030142285.1 Calameuta idolon | reverse complement strand
AAAATAAAATAAAAACACGTCCAATCCGTTTACTCTGATAAGATTTTTAATTGAACTCCCATGATTGCTCTCGGTGAACATATTAAGATAACCAACGAGTCCGGATGTCTAAATTTTTTTTTTTTTTTCAATTAACAATCTACACGAAATTCTACAAACCCGATATAAAGCTTCGTATATGCTCCATGCGAACTTGCTACACGGATGCTGTGGCGGTACGTGGGAAAACAAATATTCATAAAGTTGGCAACGGCTCGTCCACTCGACGGTCAGTCACTTGCCGGGAATATATATCTATATATATCGTTACTAGGGTTGAAATAAAATTTCCATGCATCGACCGCACACGCGTTAATCGTATGTACATGCGTGCGTAATTGCAGACTCGTGATAGACGCGTTTAATGAACATTGCACGTGAGAAACGATTAGCGATACAAACTTTTCTTGAAAGTGACGAGAGCTTCGCTCGGCAGCCAGTGGCGCCAGAGATGGGCGATCTGAGTAAAGTTGACACCCGTGTCTTCGTGTCCGAGTGCGGGAAATATGAATTGTCCGGTGAACGTGTGAGACAGAAGATCGGTCAGATTCTTCAGGCTCTGAATACGTAATTCCTCGCTCATTCCTGCCGTGTGAGATAAAGCATCCCTGGAACATCAACAACAGAAAAAAACGGATTCCACCCTTTATAACTTGCAAATGAGCCAACTCCCTGGCGAACGAGCGGCGCGCGGCTCCTTGGGAAATTAAATGCCACGCGAATTGCAGCCACTTGAATATTTTCGAAGTGACTTAAGCACCCGGCAAGTTATGTACCGGGTGCGACTGTATTACTCGAAGATTCTGCGAGAGGCAGAAACAAATATAAGCCGTGAAAGATACTCGATCTGAGAAATAGCTATGGTATTGTTGAGTGATTTTTTTTTGTTTTTTTTTTTTGAGAAAGAAAAAAATAATATAAATCCTGTCCGATCTCCTTAGAGCCTTACCCGGTCCATAAGACGAATTCAATTCCTTCGCCGTGTTTCGCCCTCATGGCTTGCGCTGCTGATTCGATAAGTGCCCATGGCGAATGACAGTTATATTCGCCGAACATGCCAGGTGGCCTTTGGTCAGATCGAATACGTCCGCTGTCTATGTTGCTCCTTGTGTTCCAGCACACTGCAAATAAAACGAGGGTAGGACGAAGGTTAGTGGCGTTTGAGGAGTGAAGATCGTAAAGATTTTTTTTTTTTCACTTTGAAAAAGTAATCCGTGTCTCGGCCGCGGTTGGAATATTTAGCGAGTTTAGTCGTTTACGCTCTGCCAGGATCACTTTGCGTTTTAACGTTCGGCCTGGCGCGTTCGTAATGGAGCAATTCTTCGGGAATGAAAAATAGCGCGGTATCTCGTCGGGCTGCATAAATCTCATTGTCCTCGCTGGTCGCGATAAAATATCGTCCGAGTAATTATTATATCTATAACTTTTCGGAAGATAATGCAATATTAAAAACGTTATTTCTCTCTGGCGGCCTGTTAATGCAGTGACAGCGATTATCTGGAATTGCTCCATCGCTCAACGATAAACTCGGTCGGTAAGGTAGACGTGTTCGTGGTCGCTTCGAGGGAGAAAAACGACCATCCCAGGTAGATATGACGTATACATATATAGGGTTCTTAGTCTCTTATTTTACATCTCGCAAAGCCAACTTCGCGTTTCTTTAAAGTTATGATACCTCGAGGAAACTGAACTTTCACGTGAGTTTCAGGCGACACCGATGACTTAAAAAATACTTGCTAGCTGGTGGATGTCTGTTTGCTGACATTTTTCACTTTTTTTTTCTTTTTTTTTTTTTTTCTTGCGTATTTGAAGAAACCGAGAAAGGCAAGATGACGGTGAGATACGGAGATGAGACTCTGGCCAAGTAGCACAATAGGACCAGGGTCTCTGGCGTTCTTAGACCATATTCAAGTGGGTAAGCTCTGGGTGCCAGAGAAACGCGTCGCTACTTAAACAGCGAATAAAGCCGAAGTGGAAGTTCGGATTAGTAAAGAAAATGGACAAAAGGGGAGGCTGTGTGTTAATGAAGCGGAGCAAGTGGGATGAAAACTTACTGCTTCCTGTGTTTCCGTGAGTTGAATATCTCGGGTCATAGTGGATGTCAGTGATGTGCCAGAAGTAACCTGAAAACGAGAAATGGATTTGTAATATTTTATATATATATATATTTTTTTTTTCCACAATCACTTAACCGGAAGTGACGTCTCCCAGACTTTTGGGCTAATTCGCGGTTCCCAATTGTCACGCGGTTTGGGAGGCCCGGCGACTCCCTGACTCTTGGTCGAAAAATTGTCGCGAGGCAATTTCGGCTGCCGATCAAATGTCTTGTTAGGCGGTTAAAAATATTCAAGATGGCGGATCTTGCTCCGTATCGGCTCCACGTGAACTTTCATCTCGCGTTTTATCGAGATGATATTATTTCGTCGGAACGAACTTCCGTCGAGTGTCTATTTACCGGAGCAAATTGCCTCTCTACTGGCGCAAGAAAGTGCATACGACGTGCCGGGGCTTCCCGTCGAAACAATTTTGGAAGTACTCCGCTCCATTTTACGATACCGTAGCTCGATTTTCGTTCGGACGTCAAGATAGTTTTTTTTTTTTCAATTTTTTTTTTTCCAAACGCCTTCACGTCATTCGCGATGCACGAGTATTTACGTATTAATTTGACACGCGAAAACGAGCCAAACGCTGAAGGAAATGAAAATTTTCTTTAATAAAATTTTTTCTTTTACCCGTATAATAATAACACTCATGATACGTCGGCCAGCATATATCGTTCACGTTATCACGTCTAACGAAATAACCTTCGGATTCGACGAGCTGTCCTAATTAAATTTCTCCATTGGATCTCCGTGTGAATAGCCCTTAACGATTTTTTTGGCATCGATATCGAAGCACCCATTGAGCTATAGGGAAACTAACAGACACGAATACCTGTAATATATTTATCCATGATATCTCTGGCCATACGTAAAATTCGATCCAGACTTCGTTCCATCCGGTAATTCCAATTCATGATTTCTAGATGATCGTGCGCGGGGGTGGGGGGGAGCGTCCAGGGATCGGAGTAGGGCGGTTCCGGAGTAAAAATTTTCCGGTACATTGCCATTTCACGTGAAATATCGCCGGGACTCTGATAACCGGCTGTTTTACGTTGAGCTCGTATTTACATTTTGAGTAGCGGCCCATTACCGGAATAATTTTCCGCGATATCCTACAAGTACCGTGCCCGATTTTCATGGTGCGCTTGTAACGTTATTATCTCGGATTACGGATAGGGAAAAATAAAAGATACCGAAAAAAAAAAAAAATACTAAAATTAGCTAAATAAATAATCAAACCGAAATATAAAATGAGCGAAACGCATGAAATCGTTAAATTGAAAACCACTACGTACTTAACGCCCGAAAGATTTTTCGCCGCGATTCCAGCCATCGTCGCTCGCATTAAAACGTGGCTGAATAAAATATCTCCCGTATTCTCAGTATCTACCTGTATCACGTTAAAGTTCAAAGACTCACCTATTTTACCGTTCACCGTGCACAGCCAGCACAGTAAAACCAGACAGTCGCGAATCATCCTCTCGCCGTCTGAAAGAAAATTGTCAATCAAAAGCTTCGAGGATTTTACGTGTTTGGATTAAACGGGTATAGGAAGATATTTCGCTACGATTCGCAAAGTCGTCAAAATCGTACATAATGTACAGCATGGCCCATATAGCTATAGGAGGCGCCTTGCTTGCCTCCCCCTCTAATCTCGCCAAGGGCGTTCAGCATCCCCCTTGATAACGAGGTCCGTAGTTATCGTTAGTATTCACGGGAATTGCGAAAACTCCTCGTTGTAATTGAAGAAAGAGGGACGAGATGGCGAGTCGGTCGGGGGGCGGGCGGCGGCGCGGGGAAGCCAAGCACAAAGAAAAGTATTCACGCGACTCACTAATTCGAGTGGCGTAAAATCTGTTGGAGCTGGAGGGAAATATTTTACGTTATATCAAATCGTAACACCGTTCACGGCATAACCGGCAACCTAACCTCAAACGCGAGGCTGGACACGAGCAGGGAGTAGAGACACGTATCGTGATTCCCCACGCTCGAAAAAACACAGGCGTTAATCTCGTGCTGCAGACTGGCCGAATAGCGAGCGTCAACCGGCGGCTCCTCGCCTTCCCCTCTACCGCCCCTCTCCCGCCCCCACGCAGTGAAAGGGTCAGCCGAGGATATAAAAGATACTTCTCGCTATCATAAACCTCGTTCCTGTGGTTGCTACCCGTTTCATAAATTTGACCAGGGCTTTCCTCACGGGAAGGACTATACACATATATATACATATATACTCGCAGTGAAATCTGTTGTTCCTTGTACTTTCTCATGCTAAGAGGGTCGCTTCCCTTTCGCCCGACTCCACGTGTTCATTGTTCTTTGGTTGGCAGTCGGTATCACGCGGTAAACTCTTACGTAGGCGCGCGCTGCTTATTGTCTGCGGGCTCTGGACGACGCTCGAGCTGCCGCGATTAAGCATTTTCCCGAGTCACTTCTCATGCGAATAAAGGCCAAGTCATGCCTGTAAATTAGATCCAAAGGGATCGGTAATGATGCAACGAAAGCATAGGCAGTTGGGTAAGGGCGAAGATTTGCGATAACGTTAGCCGATAGCGTTTCGAAGAGCGGGTCCGACAACTTTGGTGGTGATTGAAGAATTTTTTTTTTTTTTTTTTTTTTTTCGTTTTTTAAGAACGCGCCAGGGTATAGATGAAACGTCAAGATGAGGGAATCGATACGTAACGTATGGAGAGTCGTGAAAATTCAAGGTTCAAGACGCGTTTGGTTTAATGTTTACACGAGCGAATCTGGTTGATCGACGTGTGTCGAAGCACGTGAGACCCCGAACGTATGAGCTCACAGGCATGTGTGGACACAGGAGGCCGTATATGATCGGAAACCCCTGGGACCCACTTCGTATGGTGAAGTAAGCCGAGTATGGGAGAGAGAAAGAAAAAAAAAAGGTGACTTGAGATCCTAGTGGGTAGGTGTCTACCTTATCGACATTTAGGATCGGGTTTCCGACCTTTTTCCAACAATCGTAGTTGCCCGTAATACGAGTCACTTCGGCACACGTGAAAGGAACCGACCACTTCGAAAGTCCAGGACGTCAAGGAGATCCTTTCTGTACGTCGAAAAATGAATGGAATCACTCGGTACCTTGTTTGAGTAGCTTTTCAAAAAGTTTTCGGGACTCGGGCTGTATGTCCTATAGGGAAATAATCGGTATTCCAATGCGAAACGTGGGATCCACTCGGAGGTACCAGAACTATCGTGAGTTTACGCGAAACAACATTTCTATACGTATACACGTAAAATCGTATAGTAAATGGTATCTCGGCGGGACGTTACCTCCTATCTTAGCGATAGCGGAAAGAAAGTCAAAGAAGAAGAAGAAGAAGAAGAAAACGTCAAATCCCGGTACCGCCTTCTGTTCCCACGATATCTCTTGGCAGCTGATAAAGCGAGGGTTCAATTCGATTCTAAAAGGTCATTGAGCGTCAAGCTGCAATTTTTCACAAAGGAAAACTCGCTCTTCCCTATATAGATTCGCATCTTTGACCTCGTGAAATCCAGCGCTAACCAGCAAAATCATTCTTCGGTCTCTCTCTCGTCCAAGATGCTCCCTTTCCATCTGAGGACCCAAAGAGTCCAAAAAGAAAAAGTACAAACCATCAGGCACGCACCAGGCGATGAAAAATTGACGTAAAATAATATTTAAAAATAAACTGCCAACACGTGGAATGCCAATCTAAAGGTTTTCAGGACTCGACGGCAACCCACTCGACGTTTCCTATCGATGCTCCTGCTGCTCCTGCTGAATAACAGGATTCCATAAATAGCTGAGGTACTATAAAAACGGAAGCGAGCACATTCAGGGAGCGCGAGCGACTGCAGCGCCTCTGCCGCACGACCGGAGATCGAGAAACGCTTTGAATCTCCTGTGTAGTCCCTATCCGTACCGTTGTGGACTGTTGAAAAATGACAAGTGGAATTAAAAAAAAAAAATTAGAAAAGGATATAGAAAACTTGATATCCTTAAGGTACACGTAGCTATTTGACTTCAGCAGTAAGGACGTCACTTTTGGGTAACTATCGAACGTTAACAAACCCAACCATCTCGTGTACCCTTATAATTCAAATTTTGACTGTGCTATCAATTCCCACGGATACACCTACGAACAGCGAACTAACCAATCCAATATAGGATTTGGTAACATTACATAATCTATTTAATCGTGACTATCGATAATACCAACTATATGCTTTGCGTTAATGTAATTAGTATTCCCAGTATGGCACTGGAACTCAGTTTCGCCAATTTCTCGCTATTAACTAACGCACGTGGTATTTTGAATAGGCTGTGTTATCCCCTTTTCCATATATATATATATATATATATATATATACATATTGCTACTGACGTTTCTTTTTATTCGTGAAACGTAATCACGTTCTCGGTATATAGCAACGTTATCGCAACCTCCGTTACTTCTGTTCTTGCATAACGATTTTGGATTTTACCGCATTGTGTGTCTTTCTGTGTGTATCGCGAATCATATATACAGTCGATGTAAAAAGTGAATATCGTGGCTCTTTGCTATGGTAATCAGGGTAAAAGGAAAATGTGACTGGAGATGGACAAAATGGCTGGAAGGCCGTATCCTACAATGGAATATAAAGGTTGGCATACGTGGCGTATACGTCACTCGTGTAACCCGGTAGTCAAATTTATTCTACCCTTACGTGAATTCATTTCGGAATTCGTCCCAGACGGCTTCGTGACGGGATAGATAGTACGCGAAAGGTATAGTAGGTACGGCTACTAGCTAAGGTACTTTTCTTCCTGTTTCCTGTTAACAGACGATTTCCGATCGATAATGGTAATGTTCTGCTCGTAGGTACCAGAGCCTCTCGAGATGGGAAATCCTAAGCCGCGAAGACTCAAACGACGTTCACCAAGATCCAGTCCCCTATTCGACCTCCTGTAGGAACTATCTGATGTATATATATATATACACATAATGTATATACGTATATATATATATAACTTGGAGATAGGCTTTCTTCAACGTGGTAACACTAATTTCACGGATAGAGAGCCGTGCAAACAAGAGAGAGAGAGAGACACGATTACCCCAGATGTTTTGCACTGGTCCCTCATTTTGGGTAAAACCCATTCGATTATCCTTATAAAGACTTTTTTTTCTCTCGAGTCATCCCTACGTATTTCACGCAACATACGTTAAGACCAACCTATCTCAGGATAGCGACAACCTCATCCGGTCTGCGTCCTCCGACGTCCTGCATGCCGGCACCTATTTTCCAGCATCCCTTTTCTTTTTTACGAAAATCCTGGAGCATCAGGCACTTGGGTTCGCAAACTTTTCCCTGGCCCCCCTATGTAAAGTCGGATCCAAATGAAAATATTTCTTCTTTGAAGTCATCAGAACACGTTTGATTTAGACACGAGACACCACCAGCCGTTTAGAGATGAGACACCACGTGCAGACTGTATTTCCGGTAGGAAGATGGGACTGGGGCAATACCGATCCACGGATCCGGGGACACTGGCCGGAAGTACCTTTTGGCGTACAAATTGCGAAAATGCGAGAGAGCCCAAGGAACTCGAGTGATCCATTCCTGTAATATATATATATATATATATATATATACACCAGACTGTGATCCACTTTAGCAATATACCCGGGTGATCCATTCTCAGAGGATTAGAGTTTCTCGAGAGAAGGAAGTGGATCAGTATGGCGGGTGAGGCTGAAAGTTTTGAAAAAGTGCGTTTTTTTACCTGTTACTTTTTCATTCTACCTGCGTCACGGTTTTTTCTTTTTTTTTTTTTTTTTTTTTTCGGGCATGCGCCATAATGAGGTTATATCCGGGAGTCTTTTCTCTTCGAGTCCTGCACTTTCGCGTTACGTAGCTCTACGGCCACTTAGCTTCCGGGTAATAAGGGGATGATCTTTCTCCCGGTGCGAGCGTAAGGTCTTCAAAGATTCATTGGCCGCTGACTTTGCTCGCGTTTATTTCCCTTAACGATGTCATCCCCTACTTCCCTACCCTATCTCCTAGATTGCTAAAGTTTTTAAGGAGTTACTCGCTGCCCGCCCACCGATTTCATTCAATTCCGTTCTATAAATCTACCAACGCGAGAGACGTACGTTCATATAAATTCCGACCGGACGTCGTTCGTTTATATCGAATGCAACTTTGAACCCCGACTGCCCCGGGTACCGACCAGGCGCTGGCGCAGTCGGGGCTCGCGCGTCCAACTGCTGAAACGCTGACTGGTTAACTGGTTTGCAGCCTGGCAGAGCCTGGCTTTGATAACAATGAGGAACAGGAGCGAGAGAATGGCAGGGGGGAAAGATAGCGAATTGAATGAGTGTAGAACAAAGAAATGGAGAGAGAAAGAGAGAAAGAGAGAGAGAGAGAATACGAGGGGATTCTGTCAGCCAGATAGAAGTGAATCAGTATATATACATATATAGCACAGTATATATATGTATATAGAAGTGTGCAGAACGACCCTCCATATACATATATATACTCAACGAATATTTGTGATCAAAGATTCACGAATAAGCATTGCACAGCTTGAATAAGAGAACAGCGAACGCTGAACAGTTTTATCTGAAAAATTCTTTTTTTTTTTTTCTTTTTTTTTAAGCAATCAGCCAATCACTAAGCCCACAATGTTACTTATATGTTATATGTGTATATATACATATGTCAGTTTTATATCATGGTATAAAATATTTTTTTTTTTCACTAGAATAGTCTGTAGCTTAATCGAGTATATCGAATTACTGTTTTTCTCTTTTACTCTATCGTCGGGACAGATGCTACTGTACTAGCAACAGCTATCGACTGGAGAGCTTATTTTTTTTTTTTTTTCCCCTGAAGAAATGATGTATTAAGTCTCGCTGCGAATTTATGATAGTGTCGGCAAGTGCGTGAATTAGTGAGGCAGAAGTTCTTTCCTTGCTCGGGCAAGCAGGAACAGATAAGTGTGCAGAGCCCCCACTCGCCGAGACTAGGTCGACCTCGTGTTCAGCCACATAGTACAAGAGGTCGTAAAAGCTTAGTACTATCCTGGATGCGTGGCAAAATGAAAGCGACACTTTCCCTCGAAACGATGTTCCGTCGGATGGATGAAAAAAAAAAAAGAAAAAAGAAGAAGGATAGAAAAAAGCTATCAAACGGAGATCAATGTAGAAGAGGAGAGAAAAATGAAAAATGATTTGAATCATCGAACCGCAGATGGCAGCACTTGACACTCGAAAGAGAAAATAATTGCGTTGATTGGCAACCAGTATAGGGCTGATTCGCGGTTGGCCGATTCAACTGGGATGGGTTTCCGTGTCAATGATACCGTGAGGCGGTTAATTATCAACCACGTAGAGGCTAATACTTCCAATAACGTGACTGTCCGCTCTATGAATAACGATCGATTTCTCCGGCGTTCTATTGAAGAGTGGCTTTTGCAAAAGTGGCGTACGGGTTAACGTTAAAGGAGGAAGGTGAAAGAGAGAGGGAGGGGAGAGAGAGAGAGAGAGAGGGAGATGTACGTATAAAACGCGAGAAAAATATGCCGCGGCTACACCCCAAGTGGAGCGGAAGAGTCTCTTCCCCCTTTTATTGCATCGAATATAAATATCCGGTTGCGATCCTGGAGAACTCTCATTTAATACCCGTCGCGCAATGAATTTTTACGTATCACCGTGTCGTCCGTTTAATGAAGTTTACTTGAGATCAATTTTGTTTTTTTTTTTTATGTATACCTAAAATTCATCAAAATACAATGGGAATCTTGTGCGTGTGAACGTTGCGTAACCTGTCGCGAGAGGAACGCCGATAAAGGGTTACGAAAGAAGGAAAAGAATATTGATACAGTGCCGGATGCTGTAAAATTCTTTATCTCGATCCATTCTCACTCCATGGCACTTTCGATCAGTCGCGTTATACGAGAAATTCCTTTCCCCATCTCAATTTCCTTATACACCGGGTGTTTCATAATGATCGAATGTCATATTCATTTATAACCTGCGTGACATAAAGGGTACTCGAGAGAAACTTGAACCTTTCGCTGGGACCTGAATACTTGGACTCATATATATATATAGGTCATATTCCGAAGCTAAGAGTATCGTGTTCAATGTAGCTGCAAGAGGAAGAAGAAGAAGAAGAATAGAAGAAGCCACGTCATTCTCTTGGCAAATAATATCTCTAAGAAAAGAGTCGCCCGTCGTTATCGTAAAGGTAGTAATAATTCTCGATAAAAAAAAATTTCACAGCATTCGCTACACGTGGATTTCAGATCGTAGCTCGATGAGGCAACGTAACTTCCGCTTTGTATTTGAGAACCGACGGGAAGGAAGAAAAAAAAAAAATAGATCGTTTCCCTCGAATCGGACAAAGTGAAAAGTCCGTCGGTAGACGCCAATGGGTTTTCGTTCGCTGCACGACGTAAGGGGCCGAGTCGACGTCACGGGATTCTACTTAGGAAAAGTCAAGGAGCCTCATGTCGGCCGGAGGATGAATAAATGCATGCGGAGGGAAGAATTCGCGGGGGTTGTAATACATATACGTTAAAAGGAGACAGAGCGAGTGAGCGAGGGTTAAAAAAAAGTAAAGAAAAGTAAGAGACGTAGGGGTTCCGTTTAAAATTATCGTTAATACCACGTGATACCACATGCAAAAAAAATGGGACAACCGTGGCGTGTTACTTTTTGTGGGAAGCCAGGGAAAAATGAAATTTTTTTTTTACCTTTACCTCTCCATTCCTCCCCGCCCCCCCTCAAACCCCTTTTTGTTTCTTCCACGTATACTCGCACATCCATGTACACGGTGATACCATTACTTCTGGCTGGTCTAACCTAACCTATCGCGGCTCCGTAGACGCGCCCTGGGAATATGGAATGACTATGCGTGCATAAATATTTGAAAAAAAAATAATAATAATATCAAAAAAAAATTACGCCAATTTGAGTGCACCCTGGAATATTTAATTCGATACACGGATGATTATGCATTCGAGTCATTCGCACGTAAATGCAAAGCGGACGATGTACTTTTTAGTGAGATTTTTTGCCCGCTTTTCCCGGCCCCCCTGTCAACTCTACCACCTTCTATCCCCCCTCCCGCCCTTCTCTCTCCTATTTCTCTCGTTCACGTAAATTCACCTGCCACCTCTGGCAGAACGTTACGAGCCCATGCACAAGCGCGTTTTACGTGTCGTTAACTACGCGGCCGGAAGACCGATAATTTTAGGAATACCTGTACCCACGTATGCACCCACACGGTGGCAGAGTCGAGTACCGTCCGCGTCAGTTTGACTGTACAGCTAGGAAAATTTTTCGTAAATACAAAAAAAAATGAGTGTCAGCCAGTCGACGTTATAGCATCCATTATACTGGTACGCGGTACAGTATTATTTCATCAAGCAAACTTGATTTTACTACAGAAATCAAATAAACGTACAGTTGGCGCGGTGGTGAAAATCCCACTGACTGAAGTTGCTCGTGTCTCTTTGATTCCTGGGCGACGAAGCCAACTTCACTCGAAGCGCGTTTATCCTCCTCAAGTTTTGCTTAACGATGTCGCGTACGTTATAACTTACGTTTCTAATTATGAAAAATATATATATTTATTTATACCTGTGCACGGTGCTTTACGTAACACTATATATATATACATATATATATATATATATAATAGCATCCATGTAGGCTGGTATATCCGGTAATTGACCGAGTTTCCCGTAAGCGAAATGGTCAAGACTGTCGATTCGCTGGTATCTACCTCGAGGCAGAGGCACCTAATGTTATCAAAGGGATTGATGGCTGTGCTAATTCTGGACAGTTAAATCTCTCTCTGTCTCTCTCCCCTCTCTCTCTCTCTCTCTCGCTTCCGCTTATGAAACATTGTGACGTTGCTGTCCCCTTCTTAACAACTCACTTAGTCGGGATGATGAGATGCTATTTGTACGAGCAAGTGGTTTGGTTTACTTTGAGAACGACATCGGACCGACCGACACCGTTTCCTTTATTTATGATTTATGAGTTATCGCGATCATTAATCTTTCCTTGACCCGGGTCCGCTGAGATTTCAGAGTTCCAATCAGATTTTTCCGGCCTATTTATCACGCCGACGACTCGTGTTGGTTTCTAGTATATATATATGTATATATGCATATATATATATATAGGGAGGCGAATCGTTTCTCTAAATCAAAGGGGCCACACGATTGTCATCAGAAATTTGAATATATATTAGCAGTCCCTTCTCGGAGAGTTAAGACGACGCTTATCGCGCTTAAATGTTCCGCAGAGGAGAGATAAAGACGGAGAGAGGGGTAGATAGACGAAACGCGTGTCTCTCTGTTCAACCCGCGAGCCATTTTGATGCTTTAACTTATTGTCCGTACCTGCCGTATTCGAATGCCTCTTCCGGGTACCTGGGAATCCTCACTGTCAATTCAATTATTCATAGTGCCGAAATACCTTATCAATCTGTGGAATGGAGTTTCCTCGTACTGATCCTGTACCTGCGTCGTGCTTTTACCAGCGGCTACAAAGTTCTGATTTTTTGTATATGAGAATTTTTTTTATTTATAACACGTTAAAAGAATTTTTTTTTTGCAATTTACGTCACTGTTTCGTTGTTGTTGTAGAGTTTTTGAAATCAACCCTTTCGTTTCAAGATTCGTGTCTCACGTTCTACTGATAAGCGTTCCTCGCCTTACGAAGACGCGCTTGCCGCAAAAATATTATCGTTTCCTATATTTTCGTCTTCGTAAATGGCTTTTTGATATTAAAGACGGTAAAGAATAATTTGGCCGAATTAAACGTCGCCGCGAATTTTCTCATGGAGACTACCTTCCTTTAACGGTGACGTAATTGTGAGAGGTGTTCGATCGTAAATTTTAAATTAAGTATGAAATAAAGCCTGGGCTCTATGTACATTCAATTTGGGTAACTTATCAGCGGCGCGACCTGATGGCAATTCAAATTTAATATTTACGGTATTGATATGGGAATTTTTAATGGGGCTCGGTGTAAATTAAAAAATATTTCTATCATGTAAATAAATGTGGATATATGCGTATGATAAATCTCAAAATTTCTCAATTATCGTGATAAAAATTCAATTCGACTGCGATATCAGCTGTTACAGACAATCTGGATTTATGCGTAGACCCTCGTATACAATATACCTTTTTCCGCGACGCTGCCGTTACACGATAAACTCATTGGAGATCTCAGATTATCGTACGTGTCGGAAGAAAATCCTGAGAACCGTAGCTTCGGCTAAATCTCCAGTGTATAGGTACTTATATTATATAAGGCTCTGAGTATATATTATATATATGTATATGGGTGTACAGTACATACGTAATACATAAAACTGTATAAATTTCAGGGATCGGCAACGAGGAGACGAATAAAAGATTGAATCGCTTCTTCTTCTCTTTTTTTTTTTCTTTTCCTTTCTTTTCCATCCTTATGTAATTCGCAAGGCGAACTTAGTTAAAGTAGTTAAAGACAAAGTGGAACAGCTTAAGAGCTTTATAAACCAATGCTGCAAAGCCTCTTAAGACTATCATCATTTTCAACTCGTCTAACGAGATACACACTCTCCATCCGTAGCTTTACTGTCATTATGAACACGTAACAAGCTTCCCAGCGGTGCCCGTCCGACATATATCGACCAATCAGCTCACGTAAAAAAATAATTTGACTGAGTCAAATTTGAAAAAAAAAAAAAAAAAAATTTTTCACACGATCCCCAATACATTGACTCTAACGCGGCCTTGCGTAGGTGACTTGGTGACGATTGCCAGTGAGTTCGTCAGCAAACCCGAAAATTCGTCCCTGCCCCGAGGGCTCGAAACGACCTCTTTACGAAAACGAGAGAAAGCAGGAGAAAGGCATACAAGAAAAAAAAAAAAGAAATGAAAAGGAAAAAAAAACGGACCAGTACAGGAATCATAGCAGCCACAAATGAATGTCTCCCATCTCCCGCGTATAGAAAAACACGTTTCAAAAATCTAGTGGTTGTCAAATGTTTTATGGTAAAGTCAACGGTACCGTTGACGATTAAAAATTTTAGTAGACACTGTACTGTTACATATAATACGTATACACACATATATATATGAATATAGATACGATATCCACATCAGTATAGAAATTGGACCAATGTCCAATCTAACGGGTATTATTATTTTTTTTCTCACCGATTATTAATCACTGCAGAATATTACGCCTCCACCTTGCACCTTCGATATACAGAAAAAATTCAAATTTCCACGCACAATATGCACCCGTTATTATATCTCTATATATACCAAGTAGTATCACTGTTATCACTAGGGCGTATCAATTCGATCTTGGTAAACCATACGTACATACATATATATATATATATATATTTATTTTCTCCTCACTGACAGTCAATATGGGGATGAATAATTTTCACTGTTTTACTCGATACGTTATCAACGTCAATTTCTTATCATAACGCAACACTTGTTATTTTCTCGTGCTCGGCAAGGACGCATCAAGACGCATCCACCGCGACGATCAGCGTACTGGCCCGCACCCCGCTCGAGTCAACTCCGTTTCGCTCTGTAGGGGTTGAAGGGACAAGAGGGTGGTGCGAGACTTGCGGCTGCGCGATTTCAAGTCTCTTCAACCCATTACATTCTCTCGCCCCCTCCCCTCGCCCTCCCCTCTCCGCACCACCCCTCGCCGCTCTCTTGTCTTGCCGTGACATATCATAGTATCACTTTATGTCTCCAGTAACGTTTTATTAACCAGAAATCAAGTACCTCAACCCACTCGCCACCCTCCAGACCTCGTGTCAAGACACATTTGCCTCTGAACTCACCCCTCGTTTCCTACCCTTCGTTCGTTTCCCAGCCTACACACAAAAGCGTGGCTTCGTATTGAAATCGACTCGCCCTACTAGGATCTTGACAAATTACATGAAGTAACTTACCCCCTGAACTGATCAGACGACTGGAACGTCTTTCGTCGTCGAAGAAGTAGCCGCCCTTCGAGAAATTTTTTTCTTGGTTTTTTTTCCTTTCTTTTTGAGGGATTATGGATTTTTTCTCCGTGAAATCGAGATGATTCGTTTTTCTACTCTACTTTTTTTTTTCAATTTTTTTTTTGCACCTTTATTATCCGTTAGCCAGGAAACAGGATAATGTGTGTTTTCAGTAATTGAAAAGCACAAAATTTTACACGGATTCAATGCACCTGCCGATCGTACTGCATTCTACTGACAGGGATTGGAATTTTAAGGTTGCACTGTTTAACGATACTCGAAATGAAGTTTTTTTTTTTTTTTTTTTTTTTTTTCATCAGGGGATGGTGTAGATTTTATTTGACGTCAATTTGAAAATTCTTTTCGCTTGATATCGAATTCACGAACGATACAGCGAATTAGGTGTGATTTCGATGCCCCCCTGAGAAATTAAAAAATTTTGTTGACGCCCCTGATTCTTTGCGGTCTGCGTGCGGAGATCGATTTCCTCTCTTGTCCCCAACCTATAGATTTAACCTTTCTTCGGGTGAGGCTTTACAAATTTACGACATAAATATTTTAATTCCTCGGAGAAAAGTCACCGCGTTACCTTCATGTTGGTAGCTGCCGACGTAACAACTTGTACAGTTGTATGCACGTGCGGGCAGTATACATATACTGTTAATACATTTTCACAAGTCGAGTCGAAGAAAGCCAAGCCAGAGAGAATACTCGAGGAGGACGTTTTTAAAAAGTCTTTACTGTCAGAGATCAAAGTTCACTGTGTAATTATACGGAATACATTTTGATCTAGATGTAATCTGTCGGGATCCCACACATTACCGCTACATGAACAGCCAGCATCCGCAATGAATGTTTACACGCATCGTATACCTATAGCTAACAAACCCATATACGATACCGCTAGTGAATTTCGGAAATAAATGAAAATTTATATTAATACGAATTGTTGCGCGAAATTTAATTATTTTACGAATTTATATATTATAACAAATATATTGACTGTAAATCAGTGTGTATTGAACATTTTTTTGTTTTATTGCATCAGCAAAATTTTCAAAAAAGACAATCGGCTCGGCTGTCAGTGTGCATTTTTTTTTCAAAATTGTAATACTTAAGCGCGGACTGGTCGACTACTTAATAATGATACAGTCTATCGTATCAGTCGAGTGACGTCACAGTGATATACGATAAGGATATTTTTCAATAATATATATTTATTTTCAGATGGACGCGATAACTTGTATCTGGGAAAATCGAACGCGTTATGGATTCAATTTTCTGTGATTATGAATCCAATACGCTATTAACCAGGATCAAACGAATAGTCGTGTCATATATATGTCAATATATCGGCAGACCGCGATATGCAAAGGAAATAGATACATGAGAATTTAACCATCGACAAAGCAGCAATTGACGGGCTGAATAATTTCACAGGATAGGCGTAATACGTAAAATTCAACTGTTGAGGAAATATTATTATGCTTTAGATTGAGTATTTGATATCGCGATACGCATCAAGTGGATAACTATGTTGCAATAATTTAACGAGATATCCTATCGTGCCCAATTGTCATTAAAACCTGTCGATTTGACTGTTCTAAAAACCCATAGGAAGTAATATTCTTTGTAAAAAAAAATTTCGAATTCCTACATCTTTCACTTGAGTAATCTTAGTGGTGCATCTGGAGACCGGTTGAATTTCAAAATACAGTGGGTTTAGTTGAAATTATTTATACGTACATCAAGTTTACATCTGGTAGAACGGAGGTCTGGATTATTCAAAAATCCTACCGACACTTGCTTTCGTCGCTAGATTCACGGATGTCACTTTAATAATGTATTGCATTCAGTATTAAAGTGCTGCAGGAAGGAATTCCGGTACGGTATTTTAAAAATAACGAATGAGACTGTGCAGTGGCGAATGACAGCTTAATTTAAGTCATCTTCAAAATGACCTTTTTTTAATTACGAAATTTATACATTTAAGTTGCATCTTGCATCTGATGACTTTTCGTCTGTTCCTGTCGATCAATAATTTCTACTACCTGCTCCCTTGGTAATAGTAGCTTTACTGGTAGATTACTACTTTACCGACGGTCCATCCTAGCCGAAGTCATCGATCGAACACCAAAGTCAACACCAGTAACTAGAGGCTTACTGTTACGTTAATTAAAGCCGGGTTTGATCAATTGACTGATTATCATCGAAAATTGGGTATTTCGTAGAAATAGAATTTTTCGCTTTGTTATTAATTATCCTCCCAATTATTGATCACTGGTAGTAGCTTCTTAATTACAAATTTCGAAGTGTACTTTTTTTAATTGATATTTTTCAAGCATCAAGGTGTTGCGTCCGGAACAGTTGAGGAATTCAAGGAGGCGCTATCTCTGTGTTGAAAAGGAAACTATTTTGCAGGTATGTCATCGAAACTTACATACGTCAATCGTCTAACGGGTGTACCATATGTTGGTACGATTTCATGTGTGTGTATACATATATAGGTATATAGACACTGCACACTGACACCAAATCAATTGCAGCGTGCAATCGATTTTAGTGCCGGTTCAAATTTGTAATACCCTAAAATACATCCCCAAAATAATATATTTAAAGTCAACAGATCGTATACAGTTATATCATACGTGTAAGTCATATTAATTAACCTAAAATGGTAAATAACAAACAAAATCTTGCTTGCGTATAAATATCACCTGAATTCTACTGAAATTATGTACAAACAAAATTGTAACTTCCCTTCTACAGAGATGCAATGCAAAACCAATATTTAAATTTAATGTGTATATTTTAAATCGATTCTAAGCAATGAAGTTTAGCACGTATGAACTATTGACAAAGTGATAAGGACGGCAACGGTGATACGCGAAACTGATAAAATAGTGATTTCATAGTTGATAGTGAATCTGATAATCGATCTGAGAAAATGTTGAAAGGTAAAGCAGCATATGTCTGAAATCCATCATTCGTATTTTTCAACATCGATAGTATCAGTCGATTTTAAACTTCTGGCAGTCATGGGTTTCTGTATGAGTAAAAAAAGTTCTGGTGACATCACCACGTATGTACTTTTTATATTATTAATATATATCAAGTTCCGCTTGCCAATATGTCACATTACTTTGTCAGTTAATCATTTTACTTTCCATCGGTAACGATCGCGTTACAGAACCCACTCGTTTGATTAGTTCCATTATGTTTTGATATAACGCTAAAAGTCATTCTATTTCGATCGCACGTGTCCTTCGTATCGATTGCAAATATATTACTGTGATTTATTTTTATTACTACGTTGATGAGTCCTATGGTCGATTTGCATTAATAATTTTCTGACTTACTTTACGTAAATTATTCTACCTGTAATTTATCGTGGAAAAGTCCTGTCATTGAGTACGGACAAAGGCTTTAAATATGAATGACGTTAATTGTCGAAGCATTGAGAAAAACTGTGTACGTAATGACAGGTGCAAATAGCAACAGAGATAACGCATTTTGAAATCTACACCGTGAAGTGTTAGGTAATTAAAGCATGAATAGAATAACGAACCCCGTTATACATATAATCATGAAGTACGGCAGTGAAGCATGTATGGTCGCTTTTATGGGAAAACTGGGACAGCGACACCGCCGAATAATTCACAAGCAGTTGTTCCCATTGTACCTGTG
>JARQSV010000049.1:4529-15365 GCA_030142285.1 Calameuta idolon | reverse complement strand
ATGCATTTTTTCAAAAATATTTTATTATCGCGAATCGATACTATCCTTGAACTGCATTATTTTTTCTATCGGCGCGTACTTTCTCACTTGACTGTTTTGTGTAACCATCGTCATGGAAACTCCTGTGTCTCCCCGTTCGTGTACAATGCGAATTCATTGAACCACAAGTTGCCTTCGACATTACCGATACACGCAGCGCGAAGACAGGTAAGACACTGTGTTGCGTGATAGAAAGATTTTTGACTCTTTAAATTAATTGCCAATTTAAGTCATAAGTAATTTTGACATTGAGTGTATCTGTGATAATTGTGATTTCGTAATAACAATAAATTATTAAAATTTTGACAAGTAGTATATATCACTGCTCTATGTGAACAAGCGCGTTATAGATAATGCTTTTTATTTTTATTTTCAAAATACAAAATTTCAGTATGCATCTGATTTCTCCTGCTAGATTTAACTTTAATTTATTTTAATTTTACAAAAAATTCTACTGCATTTGAAAGCACTTTCAGATTGATACCTGGAAAACTGTACGTGAAATGCGTCAATTATTTTGTACGATTTTGCATATATTTTGAAGTCCACTTTTATAATATATATATTTATATGTCATTACGTTATAGGGATAAAACTGTCAAAACCAAAAGTTCAACGATGCCTATCGATTTCTACTATTTACCACCGAGCCCACCGTGTCGAGCAGCGATGATGCTGGCCAAGGCAATTGGGGTCCATTTGAACTTAAAAACAGTTGACGTATTAAAAGGGGAGCAGATGTCACCGGAATTTTTAAAGGTAATTTTTCAAAAATTTCTTACTGCTCGATGCCAAAAAATAATTGAATACCAATTGAATGATATATCACGAACAGAGGAGTGAAGATAAATTTTCACTCCTCAATAATATTCTTTATCGTATCTTTCAGATAAATCCTCAACATACAATACCAACCCTTAATGACAATGGTTTCGTATTATGGGAAAGGTAAATAAATTTTATCTTTAAATGATGCATTTGTAATCTTTGCAAATTTTTTTTTTCTATTTTTAGTCGTTGCATTATGGGTTATCTCGTGGACAAGTACGCCAAGGACGATTCGCTATATCCAAAAGATCCACGCGCACGCGCATTCGTAGATCAACGATTGTACTTCGACATGGGAACTCTGTACCAAAAGCTGATGAAATGTTACGTACGTAGAGACAATTTTTATCAGAAAATAAGTAAAAGCGTGACAGGAAATTGGCATTATTCTGACTCGTCGAAAAAAAAAAAAAAAAAAAAAAAGTAGTCCACATTCTACGTGCGAAAGTCACTAGGAATAAAAATTCTTCCAGCTAAAAAGTTTCTTGCTGATCGATGCATTTCAGTCCGATTACTTTTTTACTTTATGTTGGCAAAGCTTGTTTGTCGGAACGTTAAAAAAAAAAAGAAAAAAAAAAATAGAAAAACTCCAGCATTACCCACTAATGAATTTAGTTTCGAAAATAGTGTCGGACTTTTTTCATCGGTGGCGTAGTGATTTTCCTACATAAATCGAGTGTTAAATTCCAGTAGCATTCAGGAAATTTCCCTTGTGACATTTTACATTTAATTAAACGACCTTCGCATCGAGTAGTAATATCTGATGCTCCTGAGACGTTTTGATTAAGCACTGCGTCTACGGAAAGTTACAGTTGCCCTACTGTATTCTGTATAATGACCACACTGTGTTCTATTACAATTGTTAGACTTCACTTCAGATCGCTAATGATAACAAAGGTCGTGTCGGTACTGTTTCTGATATCACTCTTGCTTCGCAGTCTCCAATTTTATTTGGGAAAACCAAAGTCATCGACGAGGAAAATATAAAGGATTTGGAGGAAGCCTTCGAGACTCTGGACACGTTCCTAGATGGCAGGCGGTTCGTCGCCTCTGACAATTTGACGATCGCTGACTTCAGCATCGTGGTAACAGTCAGCTCGGCCGAAGTTAGTGCATTACAAGTTTATATTACTGAGTGACGCGAAGGAACATTTTGCCCATAGAGGAGAGAAAGATTTAAAGTCGATAGTATCCTGGTAGATTTTTTTCCCACTGTCTTTTACAAATTAATTTTACGTCAGAAATAGGCGTAACAACGTGAGCTTAACGTTTTTGGTCGAGTGAAAAAGTTTTTGCACGACGGTTACGTCAGCGAGGAAAAATACTAAAGCTTTACATTGAATTTCAGAGTTTTGGTTTTGACGTTGGTCGATACGACAACGTTGCAGCTTGGTATGAAAATTGTAAAAAAGCTCTCGAGCGATTCGACTACGAGGAGATCAATGTGAAAGGTGCGAACCAGATTAGCGACATGTACAAGCGTCAACTGGAGTCTTAATTAAATTAATTGGCAATTTGTTATGTATACGAATCAAAAGTTAGTATGGATTATCTTGTTAAAGGTATAGCGAAATTTTATAGTCTTGCAATTGATCTCTGTGGGTTTAACCTGCTGATCTATTTGTGCAATAATATCTAGTTAAGTAGCATCAGGGAATATATTTTCTTTGACTATTAAATAAGTACAGGAAATCTATAATAGAAGAGAATAATACATAATTTTTTCAATGAACTTGTATAAATTAATTTATTTTATAATTTTTTCAATGAACTTGTATAAATTAATTTATTTTTAACTATTAAACTAGGTGATAAGTAAGTTTGATATTCTAAATTGAATCAAAGAGAAATTCTTATCTACTTAGCATATAATCAGCGCTCTTGATTTTTAGCGATTTTCATTTCAAATTTATAATCATTGCTTCAGACATTTGGTAGATATACTGGATCAATGAAACACGTGGGTATAGTTCGACAGTCTTCCGCTCAGGTGGCGCGTCGACGGTGAAATAAAATTGGTTTAAAAAAAAATCGGCCCACTGGCAATTCCCGAATAAAATACGTTCCGGTTAACAAATTTCGGTTTCGGTTTTCCACTGTACCAATCTCCGGTTTTCGTTACTTTTTTTCTTTAAAATATAACTTTTATGAAATTTCGGTTAATGGTTACGGTTTCGAGTACTTATTTTTTCGGTTGTTATCGGTCATCCACTACGGTGTCAGTTACTCTTAAGGTCCCTGACAAAGAACCAGTAACGCCATCTGGTTTTCTCAGTTAGAAAGTTAGAAAAGTGCGAACAGTTTCAACTCTTAAGACTTTTTACGGCGATACAAGCCATCTCGCTCGCTGAACTGCCAACATACCGGTTAACTTTTCTCTGTGAAATTTTAACTTTTTTTTCTTTTTTCCCCCTTCATACGCCAACATTTATTTCCCGTGCGAACTCCCGGCACTCAAAAGAAAGACAAAGTTAACCGTGCACACAAATCTTCGAGTAATTCGAAAACCTTCAAATGTTACCAAACAACATGAAAATGTAAATCCTCGAAAAATCTTCGACTTTCCTATAAATAATATATCCGTTCAGTTCGGAGGCTCAAACGGTCCTGGAATAAATACGAGAAGGGGAGACGAAAATAATCGAAGAATTGAATGTATCTCGGCTATTTCATAAAAGTATCAAAATCTTGTATTACCATGTGAATTCACTGCGAATCGTATGTATTCACGAGTTTTCGGGCATTCGAACTTTACAATGGGTCAGAATCTTTTCAGGAAGCGTAATACTTTTTTTTTTTTCTTCGTCTAAAACCTCACTCCCCCCCACCCCCACCCCCCACCCCTACCCCTTGCCTTATCCGTATCTTCTTGTCGGGAGCAAAAAATTTCTTTAATCAAGCCGAGCCTTTAAACCCAACAGTTTTTTAGTTGCTCTGCGTAACGCGCCGTTAAAATAAGTTTAGCAACCTTACCCCTCGTTATAAACGAGTGAAACCGGTAAATGCCCGAGACTTATCTTATCTTTAGAAGTTTTAATTCCTTATCCGCGTAAGCACAAACTGCAACAACTGAATGCTCTGATAAAGCAGCTATCTTATACCATTAAGAGTGTTCGGTATATAAGAAACCTAAAAATTGTGTTAAAAAAAAACCAGCATCAACTTTTTATCAGATATACGTAAACTTCGCATTGTCATCATAAATTGGAAAATGACTGACTGTGCTAATGACGCAATCAAATTGATCGTAAAGGCACTCATTTGAAACAATTAATTAGTTATTTACGCTAATAAGCAGTCAACTGTGTCTTTGAATAAAATTTTAAAATTTATTCCACCAACTTACCGCTGAACCGGTTTTCAAAGTCTGATGCTGCGGATGGACCAGACAGGAACTCTCGTTCGTAGGTTAGACTCGAAGCGTCGAGTTCATTCAGTTCATTGATCTCAATTTCAAGTATAGTAATCGGTACATCGTTCTAACGTTTAAGCTACGCGAGATACTCCAGAATCATTTTTACAAAGATTTTATCTTAGTAAACTAAGTGTCGTTGTATTTCAAAAATATTATAATGATTTATAATTGTCTCAAAAATTTTATTGCCACAAGTCAAACTCTAAAGAAACGTATATCTTGTGTTATCAGCCATTCCTATGATACTCCCAATCCTACTTTTTATTGGTACAACGAATTAATCAGTGAATCCTTAACAAATCGATACTATTTAAATTTCTATTTATAGATACTAATTATCCTTATCAGCCAACTTGCTACATACGTATAATCTGAACTCTCCTTATCGGTCATATAAAACTTTTAAATTTCTAAACCCTCATCTTAATCCTTCGTACGCACATGACTGTCACTCTGGTTCTTATCACGTTATTCATTAATAACTTCCCAATACACACATTATCAATCAGTGACGTCATGACAATTTAAACAACCAAAGTCATTCGCTATAACAAACACATGTGTAAGCACTGCATATTTATCAGTCGATACCTTCTATTAGTTTTCTTTGCAGTTACCATTATAATTAGAGGAATGGATTTTTTAATTCCAGAAATGCGATTTACAATCAGTATCCGCTTATGTAATCACCCTAATGTACAGGATACAATGGAAAAAAAAATTGCTTGCAGGAATTAAAACTCTTTTTTTTTCCCATAGCTGATTCACGTTTCGTCCTATAGAAATACACGCAGAAATGGAATTACCCTGTTACGTGCTCGCACGCAATATTCATTCTCGAGGAAGTTCATCACTTTAATACGCAGCTGCCAGAAAAATTTGTTCGTACACATTAAATGGCGAATAATTATTGTCGCAGTCAAACTGTTAAGAGAATCGATTTTTAACGCCGATGCATTTTCATGCTGTTTCACGGATCCTTGTAAAACCGAAGAATCGATTTTATCGACAGGATATCGCAGTGGCTATTTTAGCGGTTCAAGGCAACATAATTTTCACGAGTCATCGTGAACGAAGCTTCTCGATCCCAGTGGTGGTCATCATTGTCTGCTGCATCCTATTATTATTATGATTATATGGACATCGGTCCTACCGTAACTGTCACGTGGTATCGCACAGATATTACATAAGTTGCACAACGTTGCGTCACCTGCCATTATCTGTTTATCGCTTAACTTCGTACAAAGTCCTATCTTAGGCTGTACGATTTATGAAAAAGAATTTCAACTATTTAATTTAACTCGTCTGTACCTTTCCTGGAAATTCCTTTCGATCTGTACCATTTCCAAGAACTCAAAGAATCTTTCGTCTCTTCGTAAAATCCATGACAATCCCCTTTCCCACGAGATTTTCAGTCTGTCAATAACGTGTTTTTTGGATTTTATTAAATTAATATTTCATTGATAAGGGGAAACGAGGAATGATAATAGTAGGGATTTATGATGTTGCATAATTTTATGGAATTTTTATAAACACACTGCATGCTTTTACATACGTAATGAGTAAATATCACTGACGAGATAACACGGCAGTGTTGTTATGACAGCGCAGCCTCCTTTTGCTATTTTCAATGATACGTATATATATATATATATAATATATATATACATACAGGATAAAAGTAACCTATTTTGGTCATCACGGTTCTCAACTGGCGATTGGACCTCGTTAATATTACCGAACGAAGTTTGTATCAGCGTTTCCATGGCAACTCGATCAATCGCGATAGCGTTATTATGAATCGATAGATAAATTTTTAGTAACAAGCTGCGATACTAATCGTCAGCATAGAGTAAACTTCACTTATCGAAGGTTCTTACATTAGACACGGTACGATGTGTTCTCATTCTTCCGTGACAGGATTCCACGATTCAAGGCAGACCTTCATGTGATTCAAGGCTGCCAACTTGTAGGAACGCTTTCACCAGCCAGTCCAGGCAGCCTGCCATTGGTGCCACTCATAATGAACTTTTTGTTCGACGGGACAAAAATAATTACGGCATTCCGAGCAGACATGCCAGAGTTCAACGTTACGGAGAAGACGCGTTATGATTATCTGCTATATTAATTTCTATAATGCTTAACGCTATAGTCGATACTCTGTTACACTTTGCAATAGTGTATGTAGTATAGTGTTGTGCAAATTGATAATGAAAATTAAAAATTTTATATTTGTCTTTACTTTGTATTGTCAATGTTTTTTTAAGCGAAGAACCTCGCTCTGATTTGATTATATGATTTTGAATTTTCTTATCTTTCGTCACTCGTGCGAATTTGACATATCGCGGGTCATTGTGGTGCATCTAATCCGAAAAAGATTTTTCTGTATGATAACTTTGAAATTTTCAGTATGATCTCAAATGGCTCAATATCTTGGTGACTTGGCAAAATATATGCGTAGCTTGAGAAATCAAGTTGAGTACCCACCACGGTGCGTCATTCTTTTCTGTTTATCCAATCGAGTGGCAGCACTGCTGTTGTACTTATAAAGGCTCGGAAAACGAACTCCGTTAGACAGTCGAGGCTGCTCTTGGTGAATATCCAGTGGGATCACATACGAGTCGTGTCTATAGTTTGTCGGTGTTATACAATTTGATAAGTAAATAGCCGGTACGTTTCAAATTTTCGACGATCGAGTTTGCTCAACGTATTCGCATACAGATTGCCGGTGTTTCGTCTTGGGTATTTTTATTTTCAACGAATTCAGAGAGTTTCATGTCTCACGTGAAATTCCGTTGGGAAGCGTGGACTTTGCCGAACTGTAATTCAACGATAAAACAGAGTATTTCCGCGGGAGTCTGTAAAGAGGCGAAAGAAAGTAAAAAAAAAAAAGAATAAAAAATACACGAAGTTTCTCGCGAAATAAAAAATTTATCCATAATGCATTTGAAGTGTCACAGTGAAATTTCTCTACCGTACAGTTCGATGCAGATAATTATAATCGTATGAACCTTTAAAGATTAAAACGGAAATATGGAATTGCGAGTTGCGAAAAAATTTTTTTAAAAGCTTTCGACTACCTCGAGACTCCAGAAAAATTATTTTCATTGTGCCACTCGTTATTTCCTGTTACGATACTCCCTGCCGCAGTTTCCTGTTGCACAATGAGTCGACGTAACTTTTAAGTTTTGAAAAGTCGTAAATGTCGCGAGTTTTATTTCAATGAAGTTCGACTCGTACAGGTTCGTTCTGTGGTTTTTGCAGATTTTTAAAAATGCCCATCGACCTGTATCACGTACCCGGAAGTGGACCATGTCGATCCGTGAGACTGGTGGCTGCTGCCGTCGGCGTCGACTTGAACCTGAAGCTAGTGGATCTGATGAACGGCGAGCAGCTAAAGCCTGAATTCATCAAGGTAAACACTTGACGCGAAAGTCAAAGTAAAAATGAGTAAAAGGGTCGGACCTTTTAGCTTTACGTTCCCCCTTTCAATAAGGACTAATGAGTTTCGTAATTGTGTCTCTGTTGTGTTTAAAAAAAAATAGAATAAATAAAACCGAGCTTATTTTTCTGCCGCCAGATGAATCCGCAGCACACAGTCCCTACGATGGATGACAATGGCTTTTATCTTTGGGAAAGGTGAGCTTATTGCTGTGTCAGACCACGTAGTGCATATATAGAGTCATGGAGACCCTTTTCAAATTTTATATATCCTCTGCATACATGTATGTATATATTTATTTGTTTTCTACGTCAAAAATACGAAATATACATCGTGGTATCTCGAGACAAAAGATTATTGCACTTTTTCGTTCGGTCTTTGAGAATACGTCGACGGAATACGAAAGACGGTTATTGGTTCGTTCAATGGAAGCAGGATAGCAGGGGAGCTTTTAGATACAGATTCCGGCACGGACACTCTCAAAACCTCAGAAGGTTTGTGTCCGTGCTGAACTGACGTTCTCGAACCCCGCGATCTCCTGTAACGACGTTATTCGGACTTACGATTCTTAGGAATTCGGGCTGAATTCCAGGAATTTTACCCTCGATTCGTGGAATGGCGAGCGATCGAAAAATTTTTGGAAGCTTTCAGAAACTTTCGTGGTTCGTGTCCTTACTAAATCGTGTAGGATCGCTCTCAGGCCGGCAACTATTTCGCGTGACGTTTTGTATCGTCCCTTTTCCCTTAGTGCCATATTAAGACCAGTGACTTGCTTTTTGAAGAGAGAGAAAGGGAGGGAGGAGGGGGGGGGGATTTAGAAAGTTGGCAGTTTGAAAATTCGAGGCTGGAAAAATGCAAACTTTGTGGTTGGACAAAAAAAAATAAAAGTTTGTACTTTTTTCAACTGACGATTTTCCAACTGCCAACTTTTTACTTCTAACTTTCAATTTTTCTAACTGCCAACTTTTCAACTTTCTTTCTTCTACTGCTCTCAATATACAGGTCACGGCTATTAATTGACAGCCACGCTGTATAACACATACCGATTGTCAGAGAGTGAATCTACAAAACGTCAGACGAAAGGGCAGGTCGGCCTACGAGCGATCCCGCACGATTTAGCACGGACACGACCCTTCGATGTTTCTCAAAGTGTCGGTAAATGTTGTTGCAGGTTTCTGTCTTCAGAACCTTTTCCCCATCCCTGCACTATACTAATGATGGAAATAAAAAATAGATATATGTATATTGAAATCCAATCCCTTAATGACTTAATCAAATATTGACATGGCTGATAGGTATAGTATTTCAAGTATTTAACGTCACAGGCGTTCATTTATCGAGAATCCTTGATGCGTGGACGATTTATCATCGTACCGCATTGAATCGTAACGTTGGATTTCCATCTAGATTAATATAATTTTATCGAATATTGCGGAAATTACGTTACCTCGTAGTACGGATATTTCAACCAGTACGTGTTTCTCTTCGCAGTCGAGCGATTTTGGGTTACTTGGTCGACCAGCATGGCAAGGATGACTCACTCTATCCAAAGGACCCTAAGAAGCGTGCAATCGTCAATCAAAGACTGTTCTTTGATATGGGCTCCTTGTACCAGGTTTTCGTCGATTGCATTGTAAGTACAAGAAATACATACAATAATTACATTGTATAGTATTACGTACATCGGATTTATTTTTAATTGATATTGCATTTCTATAAATAAAATAAGTACGTGTTGATTTTGAAAATATATATTTTTCACAGTATCCCACGATTTTCGGTGGTGCACCTCAGGATCCCGATCTATTTTCAAAGATCGACAAACCCATGCAGTTCCTGGACGTATTTTTGGAAGGCCAAAATTACGTCGCTGGAGACAAAATGACTATTGCCGATCTTGCGCTGATTGTCACTGTTTCAAATTTCGAAGTAAGGATAAGATAAGTTTGATGACGAATGTCAGACAGTTTTTATATCAATGAATAATCGATCAGCGGAATTTTTATATTAATCAACTATTAATTTCAGGTAGTCAAGTACGATCACAGCAAATTCAAAAACGTCAGCCGTTGGTTCACCAGAGTCAAGGCTGAGACTCCAAAGTATGAAGAGATCAATGGCGAAGGCCTCAAAGCATTCAAATCACTTATCGAGAGTTTGTCCAAGAAGTGAAAGGCTGTCCTTGTTTCATATCTGTTTTGAAAATAAATTTTTGTTACTAATTTTCACACTTTATATTAAAAATTTGCGTTTATCTTTAAGATTATCGTTTACGCACGATTTTTATTATCTTTATCAAAAACTATTATTTTATAATGCTACTGTGATTTTTCTTTCAATTTCTTCTTTGCGATTAACTTATGTCACATCTTTCGAACGTTAACTGTTCAAATTTTATGTTAAATATATTATTGATTCAGATAAAATCACAACCTTTTAATGTCGATATATGTACGATTAATCAGAATCGTCCAGGGAATCAATACTCTATTTTTGGTTATACATATATATACATATATGTATTATACATATATATCTATCTATGGTAGAGGAAATTCATGTGTTTATTGATCGAGAGAGCCACATGCTCGTATGAAGGACTTTGCACATAATAGCTGTTGGCATCCGGTTGCTATGGAATTTATAGTGTGAACTGGGTGTATGTAATTGGTGTCAACTATTCTACCATTTCTATTGCAATTGGACTCCAATTGCTTAGAAGCCATAAGTTTGCACATAATAACGGCATATAATTTTTATGCATTCATTGTGGAATTGAAAATTTTTGTAAAACAGATACAGTTCTAGAGTCATTGTGTAAGTATATCCAGAACACACGGTATACGATAATATCAGTCATTAAAAAAATATTATCTTTGTTAACCACCAACCTGGATATCCCGTCTCCGAGACGTTCAGTCTATCCACGATTGTTTTGCACGTGTGAGAGACACACGTGGTCCGCTGACTTTCGGTCTAAAAATTGTTTGTCGCAAGACATTGTGGTCCTGCGCGAACAATTATTAAATTAAAGGTTCATGGGGTTACTTAAAAATATATTTACGTATTGTAACGTGTCGCACAAATAAATGACACCGCGAGAAATAACTGA
>JARQSV010000048.1:745278-771438 GCA_030142285.1 Calameuta idolon | reverse complement strand
CACAACTTGGGCCCGACCCACTGAGCAAGCTCAGCGGATGAGGCGGAAGGGCAACCCCCGACACCATGGTCTATACGCGTAGCTACTCTAACAGGGTGACTACTCTTATATGACTACTCAAATGAATATGCTCGATCCGATCAAAGGAATAGGAAGTGTAAGACAAGCACGGTGGAAAGCGAGGGGGAACAAAGTGGAACGAGAAGTTATAAAGGAAGATAGAAATAGAAAAGTTGACAAGTAGAAAAGAGAGAAGAATAGAACTATGAAAATAGAAAAGAAATAAGGAAAAAGATAAATCGGAAAGTAAAGAATGAAATATAAAGAAATAAGGAAGTAAAGAAGAAATAAATTTAGAAATAGAAGAGGGTTGGAAATGAATATGAGGGGTGCTTCCAAGAGACCAGTATAGGAGACCGGCTCGAGGACGAATGAGCGCTCCTAGTCCGGGCACTGCCTCAAGCGCTGTCCCCCACTCTCCGCCTGCTTCCACTCGTCGAGTCGTGCGCGACAATTTTGGGCAACTTCCAGTACTTCTAAATACACTTGGCCAGAATTTCCGATTTCTAAGTGTTAACATTTTACTTTATGATTTGATTAATTATTTTAATGTTCCAAACATCAAATTTATTAATATTTCAATTTGAACGTAAGTTATTTTCGGTATTCTACAATTTCAATTCAGTTTTTATCTACTCCGTATATTCTGCAAGATTTTGATTTAGCCTCAATGTTATATTTTGAATAAATTTTGAAGGAAAATCAAGATCCAATAATGTTTAGTAGTATTTAACAAATAAATATATAAAAAACGCTTTCTTAAAAATATCTTACAAAGGTTTCAACAATAGGCTTGAAGAAGAAGAAGAAGTTCTATAGTTCCCGGTCTAGTTCTAAGGGTTGCTTTGGAAACTGCTGGTGAGTAGCGAAGAACCCCTTCCCGCCAAGCTACACGTTCGTGTTCACGTTTAACTCGGCTACGACGGCCTTCGCATTATCGACGGAGGCGATGATCACAAGATCCTACTTCCAGACTTGCCACTACGATTTAGCGCTATGTGTTTGGTATCGCCTAAAATCGTAGGCGTCGTGCATCTCCCTGCTCATCTCTGTCTGTTTTCTTGCGGATGACCATCTATGTTTTCAGCATTGTTTATGGAATAGTGTTATTATTATTATTATTATTAATGTTATAAATGTCATTTTTATCTCTGATGTTCAGTATATTCAATCTGTTTCACAAGAGGTTTGGTATCCAACATTTAAGGAACATAAACAAAGAAACAAATATTGTTTAACTTATAACAGTTAAAATGTTTTGAGCTGCAGATAAATGAACGATTACGACATGAGAATCGATTATAAGAACGTTAATTAACATTCGTGTCCTTGAAAATGGCTTCAGAGGATAATGTTTGTTGGTATCATGGTAAATTATCAAGAGAAGGTGCTGAGAACCTACTTAAGAAAGGTAGTGCAACTATCTTTCATTTCTCTCATTTCCTATGATCAGAGTGACATTTGTTCGAATTTAATTGCTTGCCATGATATGGATTAAGAAAACAATGTCGTTTGTTTTTATAGAGTCTCAGGAAGATGGGATTTTTTTAGTTCGCGAGAGCAGTACATCTTGTGGAGATTACGTGTTATCTGTACTTCATAACGGAGAAGTAATTCACTATCAGATACGAAAACATGGGGAAGATGCTTTCTTTTCCATAGGTACTCACCTTATTTTGGATATGATACTTTTTACTTTTATATTTGGCTCAGTATGTTATTCTTTTTATTTAACATTCATACATTTTTATAAACTTTGTAATATTTTACTTAACTTTGCAAATATAAAACATAAAACCTTTGCAGACGATGAAACCACAATACATGGCCTTGACACGCTGATAGAGTATTATCAGGAAGACAATCATGCTCTGGAAACAAAACTAAAGATACCATGTAAAGGAAAACCACCACCACATGACACTCGTAGGCATGGATGTACAAATCTTTTACATCGTGCTACAATTCAAGTAATGAATCTTTGATTCTTTGCCTTACTCCTATATAATCATTTGAAATAGAAAATGTTAATAACTTTTACAACCTATATTTTAAGCGTAACTACACAATTGTCTCAGAATTGTTAAAATGTGGGTACAGAAATTTGGAAGCAAAAAATCAATTAGGTCAGACTGCTGTTCATTTGGCAGCTAAAGGTGGTGCTGATGAGATTCTTAAAAAGTTGATACAAAGTAAAGCCAGCGTGAATTGCCGTGATTCTGCTGGTTACACACCGCTTCATGTAAGTGTTTATAATACTGCAATGGAGATTTAAGTTTTCTTGCACGTGTGTTACAATAATTAACCGAATTATAATTTTATAATTTATCAATACTCTCACTACACCAGCTAATAAATTTAAATTACTTAATGTTAACATTTTATGCTGATTGCTGCTTTATCAAGGAACGAGGTACATCCGATAAAGCTAAAATGATCTGAGGATTTTCTTTTTTAAGTTTTTTTGAACTAATGTTAAGTTTGGCTTTTCAGTATGCATGTCAAAGTAACTTACCAAGCACTGTGCGCATACTCATTTCTGGAGGAGCAAATGTCCAAGCCCGACATACAGAAACTGGTGAGTAGTTCAATGTTAATGAACTAATATCACTATGATATATAACAATGTGAACCCAAACCTTCTAATAGTACATAAACAGTTTTTAATAATTTCATAACTATCACAAGGGTGCTGTTTAAAGAATATAAGAACCAAGATTACAATTACTGATTATTTCTAGGAATGGTACCGCTGCACGAAGCGGCCAGCCGTGGTTACAAAGAAGTGATACAAGTATTATTGTCTATGAATGCACCAGTTAATCCACGTACATTGGCTGACGACGTTCCAGCAGATTTGGCAAAACGCAATGGTTATTTAGAATGCGCCAAGTTACTTCGTACGTGTCATCTTAAAAAATTTACTGTTAATCAAATAATTTCATGAATCACGATCGTAGCTCAATTTATTCTCGATTCATTGATTTGTCGCAGGTAACTATCAAGGTCCAGCGCCAAAAGAGAAGCGAAATGATTGGTATCATGGAACTCTGGATCGCTCGGAAGCCATTGCTCTTTTACATAAACATGGAAATATAGATGGTTCTTTCTTGGTTCGATTTAGCGATCGCCATGGCGGTAGTTACGTGCTTACTGTCATGTATCACGGACAAGCTTATCATTTTCAAATACAGAAAAAGGTCAGACATTCCTAAAGAATATTAATCAGCATGCGAATGTCATTATATGATTCGAAACGAATTCGATCATTCTAATTGGAATTATAATTTCATTCGTCGCTTGTAACAAAATTTTTTATCAGTACAGAGGGACTTTTTATTTATCGATAATGGGCCTTATCTTTCATCTCTGGAACATGTCGTGGAACATTATCAGTGTATGCCCGATGGTTTACCTGGACCATTAAACCATCCCATTGCTCCGGTTCCAAGACCTCCGATCCCAGAAATGCCAGCGTCAATTTTTAATGGAGTTTGTATTTCATTTAGTTATGAAGACTTATCGACCATTGTTTTGTTTATAAGCATGATTTTATCAAATATATTCCTTTCTTAGAACACCCTCACGAAAAAGAAGCAAACTCTTAGTAAAAGAAAGGAAGAAGAAGCACTTCCGATGAGGGTTCCAATACATCCGGTCGATGACATAAATGAGAACTCGGAACCAGGTCAATTGTCTTGTGATTCAACACACGAGCCTACTGTAGCTCAAGGTAAACTGTCTTAATGTCATCAGAAGTAAGAATATCCTGGTTACAAATAATTGAAACCTTTGTAAATAGATTTTATCCTCGGAAAGAATCTCATATTGGGAGAAGTTCTCGGCGAGGGAGAATTCGGTGCAGTTTACGAAGGGGTTTATGAGTCACCTAGTAGGATTCAGGAACCCGTAGCCATAAAAACTTTAAGAGAGTCGCATAATGAGGATACTCGTCAAAATTTCTTAAGGGAAGCCCGACTTATGATGACGTTAAATCATCACTGCATCGTCAAGTTAATCGGGTTCTCAGAAGGTCCGCCGTTGTTAATGGTAAATACAAAGAGGAACGTTTTATCTATTATTATCTCCCCTAATACTGCATGCATTACACAGATTAACATCAAGATTTTCAATTCGTGCATTCAAGGTTGAACTCAAGTTAAAATTTTACGATATTCCGTACGTACATAATCATACTAAAAATAATGATTTTAAATTAATACTTCCAGGTGCAAGAATTGATTACAATGGGATCGATGTTGGCTTATCTGCTTGAATTTCCAGACAGAGTCAGCGCCAATTATGAATTAAAGATCTGGGCTTCCCAGATAGCCTGTGGTGAGTAATTTGACCATCTTCTTTATTCGATAAGGATTCCTTCTAGTTGCCCAATGAAATTGTATCCCGCTGCACGACTCATGAGAGAACATGAAACCTTTGTCGTGTCACACGTACATAGATGGTTATGCATAGTTTGCACATACGTAAAATAATCTATAAGGATTCGATTAATTAACAGCTGATGTATTATACGAATTATAAATATTAATTTCCAATTAATTTTTTTAAGGTATGAATTATTTAGAGGAACTGAGACTCGTGCATCGAGATTTGGCTGCCAGGAACATTTTATTAGCTTCCAGGCATCAAGCAAAAATCAGTGATTTTGGATTATCCAGAACTTTTGGATCAAATGATTATTACAGAGCTACGCAAGGTGGAAAATGGCCAATAAAATGGTATAACTTACTTTTGCTAGGATTCTGTATTATTTATGTCAATTTCAATTAAAACTTATTCGTCCCTCTTCTCAAGGTATGCTCCGGAGTCTTACAATTTTGGAACATTCTCGCATGCCAGTGACGTATGGAGCTTTGGCATTACATTGTGGGAAATGTTTTCCTATGGTGAACAACCTTACGGTGATAGACGTGGAGTTGATGTGAGTAATTTACTATTAATTATTCCTACAGTTTATAATAATTACATTATTCAATATTTCGAATATAGTCAGAAAAACAGATTACGGTATTACAAGCAACTCATATTTTTAGTGCTTATGAGAGGCTGCTCCTGGCTCTACTATTTCTTCATTATAGTTTTTGTATCATTGTTAAATTTTATTTCATTCCCATTTATAGTATTTTCTCTTCTTTCATACCACTCGTTCCCGTATGCTTTTAGGTATTGTATTGAATCTCTAATTAGCGAATTATTGTTCCTATTACGTTAGTAGTCATTTAGCGATTATTTTGACTAAATATATTTATACAAAAACAATTACTTGGAGCACTTAGTATAAAGGCATAAGAGCTGACATAACAGCGCGATGACGTTTAAATTGTACTTGCCTAAAAATAGGTTTTTTTTAATTTATATAACATCATAATTCCGTTGCATCATTTTTATGTTATGATTTTAGGTTATTCAGCTGGTTGAAAAAGGAGAACGTTTGGAGAAGCCTGAAAAATGTCCTGAGCACGTGTATCTGGTGATGCAAAGTTGCTGGTCTTACTTGCCAGAGGATCGACCAACGTTTAAGGATCTTTTGGAAATTTTCAGTAGCGATCCGGAATACGCCAACATAAGGGAACTTGTGTCGGCAGTCGATATTAGTTGATGCTCAATCAATATTCGATAGTCGAGCCTATACTATAAGCATTCAGGCGGAGCTTTAGTCATAAAGAATCTTCATTTTTTATCCGCGATAATGCCACAAGGAAAACCAGTACAATATCAAACGTCGCCTTTGCCTTTTTCCTCAAAATTGTATATCGCAGATTGTGTACATGTACCAACTGTCCACAGTTACGTAGGCACGCTTGTGTCTCGACAATAATTCTTGATTACGTGCCATTTATTGGATTTTTAAGCCATGTAAAGATAATGCGATTTGTAAATATACAAGAGATTCTCGTTGTTTTGGCAATAGTGACGAAATGTGATGTCGATAATACGAAGATAACAGTTTTCAAAGGAGAGTGAAATGGTGTAAGACGTTTGTGAGAAAAGAAACGAAAATAAAAAGACAATGATAAATTTATTTTACGTTATGCTGCTGTACAAATATTTTTGGGAAATTCTTTTGTGCACCATACAAAATTTAACAATGCATCATTTCTTGTACATACATATGACAAACGGTTTGTGATTCGCGAAAAATCTATATTCAATTTTGTATCTTTTCAACGCAAAAGTATTTCCAGTTTGCCACGTTAATTTCATTGCATCATAACTCGATGAATTATACACATGTGTTACGAAATTAACTGTTTGCAGTATAAATGAAATGTGTATTATGTATTATCATTAATTTCCTGACGCGTATCAAGTTATGATTTGAATGCGGATATTACGGTATTGGGCCGACTGTTAAAAGCCGATTTACGTCACTGAATCTGAAAAAAATTCCAATTGCATGAATATATATATATATCCGTATTTGTCATTTAATTAAATATCCTTCATTACCGAACCCCTGCAAATTCTTTAATGGATTAGATGAATATTTCAACTTATCAGTAGGATCATCAATCGATTAATTCGTATTAGTTTCGATTGTTTCTCTTTTTTGGAGGAATTATGTATATTTTAATACCTCGAAACATTGTAAACTTGTATTAATAATTATAACATATCTTTTTCGTGCTCTCTTCTCGATTTTACGTATCTAATATAATTTTGTATTAAGACAAAATAATTTTTAAGGCTCACAATGCTCGAGTAGAATTCCATAATTATTCATTTGCATTCTTGAACGTTGCGTGACTCGTGAATGAAGAAAAAAAAACATTTCGAAATTGCTGATCCACACTCTAAGCCTAAAGTATGCCCGCAAGGAATAAGTTTAATTGAAAAACGTTAACATAAATTGTTCTAATCATTCTTAAATAATGATTCAATTGAAAAGGACTTGGAATTGCTTTATGTCAAATGTACGAAAATTAATTGTGAAATACGTTATTTTTTTTAAATTTTGCATACATTTTGGTATTCGTTGATTGTTTGGGACAATGATGTACGACTGGTTAATAATATATAGATATATATATACATATATAAAGCTATCATTATTAACACCTATATAATTTATATTACACGTATATTCGTATGTACAAATTATATACAGGGAGAAATTCTTTCGGTGTTTTGCTGGTTTTTTCCAAAATTTTCTTCTAATTAATATTACACAATGACTATGATTACTAAAGAAATAGCGATACGACAGTGGAGTCTTTGGAACATATGAACTGTCACCGAATAGAAAAGTTATACTTTTACTTTTTCTGTCATATACCAACAACTTCCAACAACAGAATGTAATTTTGTATTTACTCTCTATACAAATATTTGTTTATAAAGTTTACCTTGTGAAGGATTGTGAATAAAGTTTACCTTACAGAACATTTTTGATAATCGGTGGTTGTACTTATTTATCGTGAAATAATATTGCTTTATAGATTACACCTTAAACTGTGAATATACACAGACATTTTAAAGTTGACAGAGTAGACAAAAAATACATAAATCGATTGACTACCGTGTATAATTGTGTATTGAAGAATATTTCTTTTATTTTGTTCCAAATCGCAGAAATGTGTACGCTGTGACTTATTGTTTCAGGTTTTGTGAGGTGGGGAAGAAGGAGGACTATAAATATAGATTCATTGCTCGCTTAAGAGTACAGTGTAATAAAAAATAAATAATCATAGACCTGAACCGTATATACAGAATACCACTCACTTTTCTCGTTTTTTTTTCTTTTTTTTTCTTTTTTCAATATTCTATTAGATGCAAGAGACGAACGGTTGAATCGCGGTATACATATTTCAAGGATCGGTCGACGTTTGGAATTCTTGGGATTCGGACCATTTTAATACTCGATCTTAAAAATGCAACAGATTCTTGGATTTTACTATTTTTTTATTTTGTTTTTTCAAAAATTCTCAATACTATATTCTTGTTGTTCAATAACCGGGCTCGATGTCGTACAATATTATTATCCCGAAAATATATTCAACAATTCTCGTCTTCAATAGTCTTAGCACTTAACTCGTATATGGTATTTTTCGAAAAATGTGTACTCCACTATCGCAACTCTTAATTTTTTTCTTCAAACGTTTCATTATATTATTTTCTTTGCCATAACATAAAAAAAATTCTCGCATTCCCAGTTAATCTCTTATCTCCAAACAAAATTCGGAAAGCCTACTCCCCGTGCACGCTCCTTTCAGTCTTGCAATATTTTTCGAAAAATTCCAATATCACGTGCGTCTATGATATTTCTAGAAATTCATTTTCTCTCTCTCTCTCTCTCTCTCTCTCTCTCTCTCTCTCTCTCTCTCTCTCTCTCTCTCTCTCTCTCTCTCTCTCTCTCGCGCTCTCTCTCTCTCTCTCTCTAACATTCTTGAAACATAAGATCTTGATGCGCCATTATGAAAATTAAGAAATGCATTTAACAATCTTTTCTTACTAATTTACAGTAAACTTATCCCATTTATCAAACCTAGATGGACGATGACATTTGATCGAGATATTTCAATACCCTCTTAACGTTGTTGACAAGATTTTCGACAATAATTATCTACAGATTTTATTTTTTGTTTGACACTCCCAATGGCAACTGTACACTTCTTGGAGCTTTATGCAAGAGTTACAAAAGACATGAACAAAGGAACAAGATCCAAATAACAAATAAAAATTGGGAAAAAGAGTTAACGGCTGATGATAAATGTGAATTGACGTATTTCGACCGTAACCCATAAAGTACGTGCGATCCAAAATATATCTCGACCTCAGGTATTATGAAATTCCGCTGGCGTGCAAACACGGTCTCGGCGATAAGAACTCCTTACGACATATCAAAAACAAAAATATTACACCCTGTGTGTTTATAAGAAAACATTATACCGAGCAAACATCATGCTTTCGCAATAACTTCTCCCTTCACTCACTAAACACTTTTTTCCCAATCCAAGAAGAATTCCACTTATCCATCGAAGAGACAATCACTATTTCGCGTATATATTCTTTGCCACCATTACTGAAATTATTTTTTCCAAATAGAAGACGTTCCTCGACCACGCGAGGACATTACTAAAGTTTCTGAATAAGACCCAATCATTATAAACCTAGAATACCATTTACGAATTCAATAATTGTCAACATAAATATTCGTCCCAATAACGATGAATAATTAAGCATCGATGAAATGCCTAACCGTCATCATATCACAAGAGTTCGCACAATAAGAGGTTACGGCGTTACAATCTCAATCAGGCACTAATCGAAGCATTCCCACGCGCATTATAATATCACGATAAAGGAATTTCAATAAAGACAAAAAGAAGTACTCATAGCGCATCAAGATCAAGAGGAGCGTTCACGCGTTAATGAGCTAATAAAGCGCAAATACGCAATCTTATCGTGAAGAATTTGGCTAAAGTCTCTGACATTGCCAAAAGCCAAGAAGCTCGTGTAGCAGAACGTCTATAATCCACGATCAATATTAATAATAATAAAATTAAAAATAATAAGAAGTAACTTAACAGGATGGTAAAATGACGCGATAGAAAACGGAAGAATCAAACCTGCCCACCGACATCAGCTTGATACCTGAGTGTCAGATAGGCAGCGGCTTCGGTCATCCTTTCAATGCTGCGATGAAGACCCCTGAGATGTCTTCGGAAATTATCAGCAGCGATATTGGCCAGCCTGTCGCTAGGTTCCTCGTTCTCAAGACCAGAATCATTTTCAATCCCGGTATCGGAATCCGAATCGCATGCAGAGGAAGAGACCGACGAGGATGACGTAGTCGAGGCGTTGGAACTGATGGAGGCAGCACTGTGAATGCTCTGCATGGACGTGGTGCTTGGTCTTCGGGTTAGAGTGGCAGATCTCCTCTTCTCCTTTTCGATATCAGCAATGATATCGTCCTCCTCGGGCTCCTGGGACCAAAGGAGCTCGACCTTCGTCCTGTTGACGATGTTGTACAGACGGAAGAGATCAGTGTTCGCCATGGTGTCCTTGATGGTGGCGCCACGCTTTCCCTTCATGGTAATTGTGTCGGCAGCATCACCCACGGCCAGGTCCAGCAGACGACTTGGTACCAAGATTGTTTCCTCCATTTCATTAACGGTGCGCACGAAACGCTCCATGCTGTTAAGAATGCTCGCGTTGCTGAACTCTGGTTCTTCATGGCGAGCGATCCTTCGCAGGGTCGTTCTGAAACGAAAGGAATAACACAGGTTATAAAAAATCTCTCTCCGGTCGGAATGAATAATTAAGACAATGGGATATTTTTATGGGATTTTTTTTTTCAAGCGACGGTTTCTTGTTCGCGCGTCGGACACATCGTTAAAGAGGATATCGTTCTTGCATGCAAATATTTGTCTTTACGACACGCTTCTTGACCCCCTTTTCTTGCAATATTACACTAACTGGCCTTCATATTCAACCTGACGTTTACCGCTTCACTATCTGTTGCACGACGTAATTGCTTAGCGACACTGCGATCCGCCCAATATCGATAATGAAAATTAATCAATTTTCTCTCCCACTCTGTGACTTCGATTCACGATGACAAACAAAATATTTCTCCTGCACTTCTTTTTTTTTATCATTTTATAATTCATAGGCTCTTACCGTGTATCATACCTGACTACAGGAATAACCTGCCATTGCATTTAATGCAAAAACGCCACAGGAACACGAATGCTTAAGAAAATTATACGCATAAAAATTTCATAAACATATTATAATATTGCAATATCATCACGATCGTTGTCTCGAAAAACATTTTGGCTTTTGCAAGAGTATTTGGTAAATTATCAAGCACGCGATACTTCCTATGATACTGTTACGCGTGTAACCCTTGTCGACGTATTCACGGTATGAGTGTGGAGAAAAAAAAATGAATAATGCAAATAAATTTAAGAGAAACGGGTTCTGCGATCACGTGCTTTTTTGCACTTACATGCCGGCTGCGCATGAGATTCGAGAAATAGAAAAGACGACGTAAATTTATTCACATTGATGACTCGATGACTTTGACGTCAATAGATCCTCCATTCGTATTTGACATTAGTCATGCTACATCAGCGTCATCATTCACAACCGTGATCATCGTGATCATTAACAGGGCGGATAGTCGCAGTTTGATGATATTGATAATCATCGGGAAATATTTTCATCGTTAGCCTATGAATGGTCGCGCAATTTTGTTCCCCATTTAAAAAGCATTGTCTCGGAGACCCCAGGCGCCTGTTCCCGGGTTAAGGTTAAGTTAGAAAAAAAAATTTTCAGCTGCCTGCATTGCGCTTCAGTTCAATGATCTATTATAATCGTCGAACGTATAAATTAAGCATAGAAAATTTGTATAGCTTACGATAACCTAACGCGATTTCGAATAATCATTAGTCATGGTACGACACTAATGGCAGAAAAAATAATTACAAAGCCCATTAGTGTTTGACGCTACTTCGTATATGAGGATGATAATTTTATTTAATTTTTTTTTTTTGACCGTTTGACGTAATGGAATATATATTTTAAAAGTGTTCAAGCAAAATTGACAGATAGCAAATATTTGTAATCTTTCCCATCGCCCGTGACGCAAAGTTACGCACGTTAGCTACGGCACAGAATTAAAAAAAAAAGTAGTCACTCAACAATTTATAAGTCACGCGCCTGCCGTAGGAAAAAAAAAAAGAGTTCAAATTTCAATACTAACGTCCACGGTCCAATGCGTGTACGCATTGCTTTATAATTTGCGATGCTAAGTTTTTACGTACCTATTCCTGCATACGTATCGGTCGTTATTGTATGCAAAGTAAGTGACTGAAACCAATGCAAATATCATTCCTGGCTTTGATAAATATTAAGTCCCATTTTTCACATTTCACAAGCGACCTTTGTGCGTTTTTCAACTGTTTTCCTCGTGCCTCATTTCCTCATTCTAAACTGTTCACGTTACACCTTCCACCTTCGACCTTCAACCTTAAACCTTTCTGGAGCATTGACGTCAGATGGAAAAAACAAAGAAACATTTCATATGATAATTCAATGTATTTGAACGGATGTCAATTACCCTTTTGGATCGTAAGTTCAGCGAAACAGTGGCGCCTCGGCATTATACGATATTCGTGGGAATTATTGGAACTATTAATCGAGACAAAGCGAATTTCGGTCATTAATAAGACTGAATGACTGGATAAATTTTATTCGTAAATTGGCCATTAGTTCAAGGTAGTATAAAAATAGTATTTTGTTGTACGTATAGGTAAACAATCGAATTTACTATACGATCTACATTTCATGAAGATTGTGATATTCGATTAAATAATAACACCCTGGCGTTAATGTAATCAAGTGTTAAAGCATATTGATACACTACTAGCTACATTGTAGAACTAGGTTGATGGCATTTGGCTGTCGATGTGACACTTTATAAATACAGTGACCCCCAGAGGACAACTCCAAATACTCAAATCCTCTGCGCCTTATCAGTAATTAATTCAATTTAGAGTCAACCGATAACCGCAATTAACGAATTAAGACATTTTCTTTATTCGCTATTTAAAATCTTTTCACGCTTTGCGCTAATGACAGACTTGAAAGTCAGCTTCGAAATGAAACTTTCTCTCGTTACGTTTTATTCGAGATTTTGCGAATGGCTAATAATTATGTGGAGCGAGCATCAAGCAGATGTCCCTGTAAGTGGATCGAATTTAGTTGAAGATTTTATACGTTTACATAAAAATTAATTGTATGATCGAAACAAAAATTATAATTATTGAGTTTCCTCTTGCTGCCTGTGATAACGCGATATTAAGCGACTGTCTGTAAGGTTATACAATAGCAGCCTTTTAATCGATAAAGTTGTTATTAGATAAGCCCCACGTAATCAAACTCCTCAACGACAAGTGTTGCGTGCATCAAGCTACAAGGATTAGCAACTACTGCAGAAAATATGCGTCCTGGAAATTCGTTCTGTTTACAAATAACTTGACGCGGTAAAAACCTGCAATTCGATGACTGCATCAAAACCACCATCGCGGTATCCATTTACCGGTAAATATCAATAACTTGTGCGTCGACAGTATAATAATGAAAGACCGAAAACAAATAGCCTCTGGTTAGTCATGTACGTTGAAATGAGACAAGACAAAAGTGAAACATTGCCGTTACAACTGGAGCTGGTGTCAAGTGCCAGAAACGGCAACTGCTCGAACGCTGCTTGTGTTTCTGTCGCTTACGGCAGCAGGACACGCCAGTAGGTATAGTCGCATGGATAAACGTAGGTTTCTGTCATATCGACAGTAGTCGGGAGCAACGTGGTGAACACAAGTGGCGTTCGGGCAGCTGCCTTTTCTGGGAACTGACGATTCTAGATAACAATTTTCTGGAAAAAAAAAATAACCGAAAGCAACCCTACGATTTTCGTGAAAGAATATTATAAAAACTAAGAATATTTCATAAAAATAAAGTATCACTGCTAACGCGCAAGAAGAGTATAGCCGAATTTTCTCGAAGCAAAGCGAAAGTAGCCAAGACTCGGGGGAATTTCAGCGCAAAGTCCTTGAGAAAAAGAAACATGAACGTCGCGCATGCCAGAGGCATGAATACAATTTCTTCGCTGTAACAAATAATATTGTAGAGTCAATGGGGAATTTGTGTGTCTGTGATGACGAATAGAAAAGTCAAAGAAGAAAAACTTGATGGATACGTGGAATCGAAAAAAAAAGGAAAAAAAATGGTTACGCTCAGAGAGAGAAAGGTGAATTCACGATTCCCATGATCGTTGCACAACAATAAATATTATTTAATTTGTTATCCAATTTGAAGAATCAAACAAAATCGTCAAACATTGTCTAGGAATACTCTCCTTCGAACAAAACTCGCTTCCTATCAATTTACTCATGTAGATCCACATACTTTGCATCAAAATCGCATAACATTCAAATCCCGTTAAAATAAAGAACAGACCAATCACAGTCTTCATCGAATCTCGAGTCACGTCTAATTTACGCAGTATCCGTGCACGGCGCGAGTTTCCGGATATAAAAAGCGCGTCGCGACGTCCGCCAGTTCCCACCATACTAAAATAAAGAGTAATTCATTCGTCGTCATCCGTCAAGCATCCATTCGAAGGTTACAGGACTTCTATAATTTGAAAATTAAGCATACGTATCCACATATTTGAAATACCTTAAAAATCACTGGATTATCGAAAGAGATCGGGAGCCTTGTGAACGAACGAAAAAAAAAAAAAAATATCTTCAAGGCTTCCGCGCAAAAATTTTCTAGGTAAGGTCAGCCTTGGACGCGGTTACGAGTAATATGAGTGATGGCAGAGGAAATCGATACAATTGAGTGAATATGAAAAAAATGATAAGGCAGGTATCAATTACGATTAGGATGAAACCATCCAGAGAGGATTACGGAAGAGATAAAAAGAATGAACCAAAGGTCGACGTTGTGATGAACGCGTGCGAGTCACGTGTTTTCCTCTTGGTCTCAATAGAAAATCGAGGTGGACGCAAAACCGTGGATGCCCGCGTACATTAGTAAATATGTCGTCGCGACGATGTGTGACGCGATTGTGATTTTCGTTTGATACGCGTGGGAGATAACAGAAGAATCTCGAAAATCATTGAGATACAACCGCGCAAGTCATTCCTGTGAATACCAGCAGAGACTAATTAGGATTCGAAGAATGACGTTGCGTTGTTAGAGTTTATACATTATAGACAGTATATACGTATGTTCCCACGTGAATACATATTCACGTAGATCTGGTTACAGCCGGTATTCCCTAAAAATACGTTATTTAATATTTGCCCGAGAAAACAAAAAATACCGTGTTACGTATACTTGAATTATTAATAGTTCGGGCGGATGTCTTATTAATTTTTAACGGAGTATCTAAATTTAGCATATTAAAGATTATTCGTGTCTAACTACAGTCTGCCTGTATTATCTGGCAGACGTAAAATACGAATGTTCTCTCTGTAGTCTCTTTTGGCTGCATCCGAGCAGTCGATGCATGATAGATAAATACGCGATGACGTTCACACATGACAATCAGCAGGTAATGATTCCGTGCGATAAAAAAAAAGAGAGAGAGAGACACTGACAAAGAGTAATAAGTCATTCGTCTTAGAAAAAAAATTTTAATTTAAATAAAATTATCGACACATTATCCCACGTATAGGTTACCTTGTACTTAAAAAAAAAAAAAACAGCTCGAAGTGAACGTGTATCCCGCATGTAATTTTTCATTCAGGAACCCAGACAGACGTTAATCTCGTATCGTCTGTCGATAAGGATAAATATTAATTCCCTTACAAGGTTAAAAAAAATGTACAGTTAAATGAAAGAAATGAAAATCAAAATAGCCCACAAGTAGAACATGGTGATAAAAAAGATACATACAAGTCGACATCTCGACCGAATCAGACGCTATGGCGCATATTAACAGTTCGCTTATACAGATCGACTTTAAACTAAGAGCGACTTAACGACCACACAAAGGTTAGTATCTCATGAAAAGATGACTGCAATTGGTCGTTGGGTCTTGTCTTTAGTTCAAAGCCTTTCAAAAGGTAACGTGTTAATATACCTATAGTAACGAGAACTCTCTATAGAAAAAGTCTCTTCAACCGGGAAATAAGCGAGGACACGGCCTTCTTTTACCTTAAAAAAAAAGGTAAATTAAACAAAGCAACTAAAGATTGCCGTACGGACATTCCCCGAAGTGTAAATATAACGTGCGAATCCCGTTCCAAGAAACGTGCACGGATCAAAGTGATGAAAATCAAACAATGACACTGCTTCTTTGTAGGCACGCTTACGTATATCCCATTAGGGCGGGTAATTTAAATGCAACTGCGTCACCTGTCACGCGCGGTTAGATCGCAAGACGGGTGCAAAGTCATAAAGTTTCTGGAACGTTCATAGCCACTTAAAGGTTATGCCAATCGCGTTTTGTAATTACATTATCTTTGACGACACAAGGTCGTGCTAAATGCCGGTACAATACGCGTTATACGTAATAGTTATGTACACGAGTACTCGCGCTATATATATATACGTTACAGAAAATGCTTTTTGACCATTTATAAATACACCTTGTATACATATGTATGTGTATCGTACGACATTCGTTGTTTGCATGACAAACGCGTTTCGCCTAGAGTGCATACATTGACAGAGAGTGTTTAACGAAAAGCTCAACTTCTAGGAAGACAGGATGAGTTGTCGGGGTTCGTAAACGTCTGAAGGTTCACGGGTCCGCGAATCCACAACCGATCGTCATCTTAAAACGACGAGCGGAGGAAAATAAAAATGGAATTAAAAAAAACCCGCTACGCCACGTGCTATGCAAATGCCGGATGATGCCCGGGTGATTCGATACAAGCGTTAAAAAAATATGGGTCGCAATGAGGACAGATTATATCGGTAAGTAGGTCGCGATTGATTTCGTTAACCGATTTCAGCCGTTTGGTATGTAACTCACGCGGAACAGGTCATCCCGTATATGATCCGTGGAAAGGGAAAACTTTCGTTTGGGAATGCGGCAAGGTCGTAGCTACGTGAACGCGTTACCCGATATTAACAAATGCATTGTTTTATTGGCATAATCGCGTCTTTCTCTTATTATTCGTCTGTGATTCAGCGACCTCAATTTTTTTCCGTACCTTAGTGCTCCTCAATTAGAAAATCAACCTTTCGATCGTCTCTTGGCATGCTTCTGGCTTCTTCTGGGTCGTTCGCACCTATCCTTTGTATACGACTCTTTTACTGGCATATAACTGTATGTACCGGTATGTGCGCACATTAGTGTGTATATATATATATGACGTTAGCTGTCCACCTGTAGAGAGTAGACAGCCGTTCCTCTCGTGGATCAAAGATTAGGCTTCGTCTCACAAGTCATTCGCCTACATGACCGACGACTGTGCTAGATAGCGTACAAATTTCTAAATTCTATTTGTGAATGTGAAAAAAAAAAGAATATCGAATTTGGTTAAACTTGAGCCACATCGTTATTCGGGAGAGAATGTGTATTTTTTGTCGTACGTTGAAAACACTTTCTACGCGATTCAAGAGTAATTCGTAAAAATTGAGTTTACTTTAGGAACGCATATAAATATCTCGGTGCAGGAACGATGCTAAAAATATCCTACACGTTTTCTTCGAGCGAATACCTTGTATTCACCTCTCGTATTGTTTTCTTCTTGCTTTTTGTTTCTCGGGGTTTCGAGAGAAGAAAACAAAATCCGAGAACACGATCAGAGACAAAGAAAGCGCGCTACATATAGAGAATATATCTAGTTATGCCGAAATTTTGTGGCGGCTAAAAAATGGAGAAATGACGGACGGCGAAAGTCATCTGTTAGACAAAACACTATCTAAGGACACGTGTTTGAGACGTCAAATGTTACCAAATGTTTAATGTTACGCTAAAATTAAAGAATAATTTTCCTTTGAATTAGCCGGTAGTTTTGCATTATTTGTAATTTATGATCGGCACGCGAACGTCTGCGTGCGATCTGTGGTAGATAAAAGACAAAAAAAATGACGTAAAATATCAAAGCAATTTCACGCTACTGTAATATCAATTAAAAGGTTATCGACAGAGTTCAGCAGTTTTGTGTTATGAAAACTATGCGACCGACATTGACCTATGCTCGGCTTTACTCGTAGGGGTGTCGACCCGACGCGATCAATACTTCTGCCGGTTAAGGGACGGCCATATTACATTTTCAAATGTATTCGCGCCCTTCTTTTGGCGGGATTTTTAAATGCTCTTCGAAAAACGAACGTCGCGATAGAAAGTGCAATTTTAATATCTTGTTACTCCTCGTGACATCATTGTCGTCTTGCAACAAAGGTAAAAAAAAATGAAGAAACTCGACACGCTTCGAGTAACTGTTTCCAATTAGGTTAGGGACTACAAGCCTTTCTCTGGTAAGTACAGGTACACACTTCTAAATTTCATTATTTTTCGAACGATTAAGTTAAGCCTTAATTAGCCAATAATTTGTATAATAAATTGTACCGTTAACTTTTTTTATTTTTCGACATTTCTGAGAGTTCAATATTAACCGTTGGAATGACATTTACGTATCAATTCCTATATAACACAGTCATCGCGAATATTGCTATCCTGGAAGTAAAAGTTACATAACAGAAAAGCTACTTGTTCTGGAAAGTCCCGTATACAATCTTTCTGACGTAGAAACCATTAGCTGTATATCAAACTGTATCAAGAACTAACTTCGCGTCAGTGGTTTCTATGGTTGCTATGTGCACAGCGTCTAATTATTGATTCATTTAATATTTGAAGTATGATTAGTTCAATGAAATTCAATTTAAAAAAATCAATGATGCAATAAAGTTAAGATCGGTATCATGCTTCCTTCAATATAAGTAAAGTATACACAGGCGGTTATTCCGCCCAAACGCACTACCTGAAATAGTTTTATCATAGGAATCGAAGAAGCGCACTAACTTCATATGTCACATTTGGGTTGGAACACGGTATACATGAAGGAAAAAAAAAGCATTATTGAAATTATTTTCCTAATTAGTATTCATATTCGATTCCCAGTTGTAAATGTTGTATCTGATTTAAATTCAAAGTGCGTCAATGTAACTTTTTTTAATGATCATCGTCGTTCACAAAAAAAAGGCTGTTTTACACTATCCAATTCTTCAAGATTGCAATCTGGCAATCTTATTTAATGTCGGATAAGATTCTTTCACTTCTCTGATATTTCTTAGATCTCAGAATGAAATTATATACTTTTTAGGTTACGTTAATTATCTAACTGATTTCGTCAACGACCTGAATTCCCGAGGATCCTTGCGATTGGTGGATTTGAAAATTAGCTAAAAGTTACATTTCACCTGAAAACGACAAAACGAGCCTCTCCTCATAGGGTAAAGCGAAATTAATGAAAAATGTTAGAAATATACAATTCCATATTTATTGTGGGTTACTGTTTTAAAATTCTAAACCGTGTCGGGACGCGGCATTGAAATATTTATTTTCAGGATATTTCGACGCACGTTTGACATGTGCGTATCATATTTAGGTCAAGGGCCTGCATAGACGGACTACGTGATTTTTTGAGCATTATCACGGGTTCGTGTCATCATTTTCTCATTTACTCGTACACACAAACTTGTACAGCCGACAAAAAAAATACTTTCTCTATTCGTTGCAGTAATATCAGCAAACAAAAATTCGACAGGTTACACGCCTTTTGTTCGATGCTTTTCAGCGAAGCACGTGCACTAGATATTTATTTTAAAAAACCAAAAAGCTATAATAAAAGAAGCAACGACCCTAGACTTCACGCGGCTAACGACTCCAAGGTACGGCCACGTCCAAAAATACTTTATAACTAGCATGAATACAAATTCTGATTCAAATGTATACTGGAGGAAAGATTTTGAGCAAAAATATACGCTTCGAGCGGCAACACTGTAAATTCAAACCGCCCCTCATGTCCGCCCCTGCCACACTCCTAGCGACGCCCGGTTTTCAGCTATTGAATAGTTTCTCGGTAATTTCAATTACTTATCAAGAAAATCTGGTGTAACATACAAAATGAAAGTCTCATGTGATGACAGTAGGCGTTTACCATGTCTTACTGGGACACTCTAAATTACAGACTAGATACTCCTTTCACATAATGATTTCCAGAAAGCTTCTCCAATCCGCACACGTAGTCTCATACCAATTTTTCATCGCACACCATAAGACTTGAATGATTGAACAGATTGGCAATGGCCACATGACAGGGAGCATCCAAAAGACATTCACTAGTGAATATGTAGTAAGCAGGAGCATATTTTGACTAGGTGCTTCTACTGATGTCAGCGCATGATCAGAGTACATCGTGGGAGAGCCGCATTTGTCATACGTTACAAGGAAAAAATGAACAATCTACATCCTCAAATAGTAATTATATCTACAAACCTGCTGTTCTCCACGTTACTAACAGAGAGATCACCGTAGTTCATTTTAGCACTGAATTAGTTGAACACGTACTATAGACGAATACACGGAGTAGCACCTTCGCGATGATGAACAGTGAAAACAAAATAAGTGAGTGAAATATCAGCTGAGCCACTTGACGCAATGTACACTAGTGGACGGTCGGGCACGTACTGATTTCGTGCTTGAAAGGCGACTGCAGCGTAGCAAGCGCCGCTTATATCAACGGTTGCTAGATGGATGAAGAAGGGCACGAGGCTCCGGCAGCCGCGACACTACCGCCACCCATATTACTTTCCCGATATACGATAGAGTACAAAAATGGTTAATGGTCAAAAAAGAATAATATATTAAGATTGTCATCGTATTTGGAAGCTACAATTTGTTGCAAAATTTCTTTTTCATTTTTCTTACAGTAAGTACGCTCGAGAGTTGTCTTCCGTCACGGCACTGTACGCTGTCTTACTCCCCCCACCACTATCTTATGAAGTTACTTGGACTTGCAATGTTTTTCATCAAAGATCCAGATCAATCGATTGACTATATTGTTCTTTGTAATCATTTCTTTTATTGCAGATTTTGCGGAAGTGCAATTTCCATGCTCTATATCTTTCTGCAACGTAGGTCCTTAGTTTTACCCTGACATAAACAATATCGATCATCGAAATTACCACAGTATTTCACAAGAGTCAAGGGTTGGAACAGATAAAAAGATGTTCCTCCCTGGTACACGTGAATATTTAACAACGTATATAAGTTAGATTCTGTAGAAACCTTTAGTCCTGAAGCTAGCCTATATATTACATGCATAACAAAGTCGACCAAGTGGAGTTTCTTCGGATGTAGTATATATCGATCCAGAATTTCTATCCAGAATCTTGTAATCACGATAGTTTCCTAAATTCCGATCTTTCCATTCCATGCATATTTTCAGTTGGACGTTTCAGTAATATTTTTTTAAACTTTCCTCCTTTGTTATTGTATGTACACATATCCTCGTCTTCTGCTATTAGTCGCAACGTTTTCCCACGTGAATCTTGCGCAGCACCATCGACCTCGTGTACGTTCCGTGTCTCGCTTTTTCAGCACCCAGCTTGCCAATATATCCCCTCCCTTAGCTACCGGTCTCGTTCTAACACTGCTGCGCGCGACCTCCCATCTATGATTCGAAGTCGGACCATAATCCAAGATTCTGATTGGCTCTGCCGAAACACGCCAGACTCCCACCATAGTTTAGTTGAAACTATACAGGTGTATCGTGAGTGCGAGGGTTGCTCTTCAGAGAGCCGCGGACGCCTGCACTCGGGTTGTCTTGGCTAACCGTTATTTTTGTAGCGGCTTATAGAATGATATGAAACGACTTGCAAGTGTAATTACTAAATTGCTCCGTTGATAAAAGCCTCATGCACCTATTCAGATATCTTCTAATTGACACGATAAGATTCGCAGCATTCACGGTAATGAGTGTACTGGTATCAATTTTACAGCGACTTTTATACATGCATCGGATGATGACGAAATGATACCAGGAATATGTTAGGTCACCTACGTATATATAGCGTGGCCTAATAAACAATATATTATTTAAGACTAGAAATATGCTTACTTGCAACAATGCTTGGTGCGGAGCAAACGTTTTTTTAAATTGATTAATGTGGTTGAAAATGAATAAAGATGTTTCAAGTTTCATTTGTATTTTTCAAACAAATAAATGCTCGTAAAAATATATGTGCAATACTTTAAGGGAGAATCGTAATTTTCTAGTTATCAGCCTTTCATGTAAGAAGTAATATTTATACAATTTTATTTATACGTGACCTTCTATTATTATTTTTAGTGTGATTAAATTCTTTTTCGTCAGTGTACTCAAGGTTCATACGTGTTCAAAGAATAGAGAGCATCAGAGATCTGTCTGCACGAGTAATACAATAATAATTAATGACAGTTATAATTTAATGATAAGATTTTGTTCTACTATACAATTTTTATATTTACCTCGCTATAACGGCAGATTCGGCGGTTGTCCTATTATTTGGAGCGTAGACCATTTTTAAAAGTCACCTTTTAACTGTTATATCAAAATTTTTTGAATTAGTAAATGAGATGAACTTCAATTCACCTTACTTGAATTTTTTTATTAATACTTTGAATCTACTTTAACAGTAGAACGTAAGTTTGTCGTAATTTAAACCCTTGAATGGAATGAATCAAATTATTTCAGGAGAACTGAACAGACTGACGAACTGTTCGGAACTGAAACTGATTGTAACGTCACGCCTTTAGTCTATATGATCTATCGGCATTTTCGCGAACTAAATTCTGAAACGGTGGGGATAAAACCGCGAATAGCTGTGACACTTTTACCGGAAGTGGAAGTCAAAAGATGGTTACGTATATAGATCAAAGTTCGTTAACTTGACCCTGAATAATAAATGGTACCACTTTTTTATCACTTATTTGTGTAAACTGATGGTCAATTTCACCATCTTCGGATAAAATTCATCCTGCGGATAAATTTCCAGCTAACCAATCACTTCCATGTTTCAGAAGTTCATCCGCATTATAAATTTTATTCGCAGGCGAAGAAATTAGTCATAAAGGTATCTAAATATCTGACAATAGGTCTTATCGGTTGACATTATAAAATTATTATCAGTCCCATACCTATTGACATTTCTTTCAGTCGCTTAGATCTCTCCATTACAAAAAAAAATATTGTTGATTGTTAACAGATCACATATCATATATTAAAAAATTATTTTCTTAGATTTACTTCATTTATCTCGATAAAGATTGTACTTAAATACTTCTAACATTTTCCATGACTGTATGACAAATCTGTACAAAAGATCAATTTATTGGAGATAAATCTTCACAAAAGAACTAGTTTTTTGTTCATTTACAATTCCATATCGTGGCAGACCATTCGTCATAATTGAATTATTAGTCCACACGGCATTTATACCTACTAGTTACTTTAATTATCACTACGAGGTTCGAGAATGATCCACAACATTCCATGGCGCTTTCAATGCTAGCAAATTTTCGAATAGTCTACGAATGTTCATCAACATCATAACGCTTCACAAACCATTAGTAGACTTCCCGTGATTTTAATCATCCTCAGAAACTCTGACGTCCGTGCGTGTGTTCATCCTTGTCAAATGCGGAGCGCGGATGCAAATAATTGACGTCGTTAACTGAAATCGAAAATGACTTCCAAATATCGGCTATCAAGGAATCAATAATTTCCACGTGTTAAAAGAATGCGATGCAGTAACCAGTGCCAACGAACATGTCACCATTCCGATACAATACAATTTGATTTTGACGTCTGTCAATGAATAATTACTATGTAAATGACTGGCGTATCTACGCAGCGGACCTTTACCTGCTCTTATACTAATTATTACTAAGTTAAGCGGCAGGTTACGCGACTCTAACTATCTGCATAATTCGCATAGATAGTTTATGGATATTTGAATGCAGTGATTTTACATGCATGCATTTTCCTCGTCTTTCGTTGGTGACCGTTAACGGCGTCATAAAAAGCAATAGCCACGTTTCAAGCTGCTACCAAATTATTGGAGAACAGACGCGGAACGGATTGGTGACCCAAAAATGTTGAAATTGGTTTAAATGTTTAAGAACCTGTGACAATAAATCATGAAGAATAAGGTTAGATTTTTTTTTCACTGTTTATCAGACTGATGTCTGGTTGGTCAAAGTAGCAACTTTTTCTCTTCTTGTTGAGATACGCCAGAGTCAAAGAACTGGAGTGGATCGCGAGCCTCAGACACGAGTTGCGTATACTGTTTGTTTTGGTGTGACGAAAGGCGCGCAGTCATGTGGAGCGAAATTGTCCAAAGTTCAATTTCAGCCACTGGTACAAAGATCTTTGCTCGGCGGAATACATTTGCATTATTTTGACCCGAGACTCTGCAAACCAATGTTAATTATCGCCGTGACGTATGGAAATTTACGTTCACACGCGAGTTCAAGCATTTGTATATGAATGATCGAGAATTTTACGATTATGGCGACATCTCTGTTGTCAATGATCTGAACGGGCAACGCTCCTTTAAACTCAGATGGATGAATTATCGGTGAAGAATCTGTAGTTGACTCGCAGCATTCCTTCCTCATTTACAGAGTTATACTACATTGACTATTAAAAAAAAATTTAAGTACAAAATGATGATCAATCGTTAATTAATATTACGAGATACTGGTAACGATTGAAAGGCAGTCTGATAAAAAATCGTACCGATGTTTATTAACAATTGTATTTTCTTTCACTGGATCTTAAAAAATATGCAGGAAATTATAATTCTTATCAAGGTTACGAAAAAACATTGAAAAAAACGAATAGAATTGTCGAAAGTCTTGCCGAGCTGTACAGCGAGGCTTTTTTTCGCGTATGAAAAATCTATGTGCAAAAATTTTAATCGATACATACTCCCATCAATGCCCAGGATTTTAATTCACCGGTGAACACCGAGGACATTCTCTAGAAAATTTTCTTTCGTAACCACGATATTAATACGCGTAATGTATCCTGCAAATGAGAAGGACATCATTATTTATCTCTTATCGTTGAAAAAATTAGGCTCTAACGTCGTATAAACTTCATTTGGAAACTTTGACCGGCCAAGAAGTTTAATATGAAAAAAAAAGTGCCGCAACAAACAATGAAATTTGGCGCCACAAGTGATTCATCGACAATCATAATGTCATTTACACGAATTTTCACTTCTTAAAACTTAGTTGTCGAATTGAAGTCTCATTTCTTAACTCGACAATTTATTCAGCTCGATATTGTTGAAACGTCGAGCCATCAAATAAATTTTCAGTCTGCCGCGGACGTCTATTTCGTATTATGCAACTGTTATGCCGGCCGTTTGCAAGTAGTTTCTCAGATGATTGGCATTAGGTTCTGGAATTTGACCTAGGAGTCCCGGTAGCTGTCCTGGAGATAGCTTTCCTAGACCTTGAGCCAGATGAAGTCTAACATCTCCGATGGCTGGACGAGAAAAGAAACAGATAAAAAAATTATCAAGATTATAATTTCTAGATATTTCCTAAGAGTGGCAGACGTTAGCAAAATCTTTAATGAACCAGCGCTGTAAACAGTGCGTAAGCTTACCTTGTAAAGGATCTGTTTTAGGATTTCTCGCGAATACCAGTTGGCTGTATGCTGCTTGGTATCCAGGCGCATCTTCAACTTCCGGAAAGAGTTGATCTTCCGGTAAGCTAGTTTCGTCTTGAGGTAATTCAAAGAATTCGACGAGTGTCGCCAATAGTCGAGGGTAATATACATTGTATGGTGCTTCTAGCATTGCCGGACACTCTACTAGGAGATTTGATATTCCCACTGCCGTAACTTTGCGCTCTATTACGCCAGACACCTTCTGTAAGTCAGCAATCAGAACGCGCTCGACGACCATACCAAACATCCTGATAACAGAACAGGACAATGAAATTTATTCTGCAAGCTCTTGTTATTATTTCTCACTTTACGTCTGAGATTGTACTCACTGTGGCTGTATTTGGTCAATAATCGTTACCAAACTGCTTGAACCATAGCGTATAATGTAATAGGCAAAGAAGACGATAAGACCCTTGACGTATTTAGTTGTTTTGGAAGAAGACAGTCTTTGAAATAGCAATACAAAGACCTGCTTTATATACTGTTCCAAGATGTTCCTAAAACAGAGCATTGTTTAAATCGATTTTATTAGTACGCTCAGAATCCGGTTAACGCTGCTCCGTTAAATGCATTTGCACTGGTACTTTGTCTCCTAAGAAGGACATAATGCCAAGAAGTATGAAGAATTAATACTTTTACAAATACTCGTTAAAACGTTTCTTTTTCCCGATTTTCCGAACTTGTCGCTGTGCCGTACCATATGTACCCAGAATAACGGTGTTTCGTTTAACGCTCTAGAATCTCAGAAGGTATCCTAAGTGCTGACTGGGTTCTTACTGTATATTAAAAAATCTTGTTGGTACAAACTGAAATTCACTTACGGTGGAAAATGTTCAATGATGCACTGAATGAGTAGAAAACCTTCATGGTCGTTTGCCTT